>JABASP010002744.1:0-18060 GCA_019776565.1 Sminthurinus signatus | reverse complement strand
GTCCGTATACTGTGTACTGTGTAGTGAATCGAAATGGCATAAATATCCTCATGTTAAAATATTATATTGCCATTCGCATTCGCTTTTTAGCTTTGCTTGGACTTACTTGTAAATGTTGATGTGTGTGTATTGTGTATGTGTGTACAAATGTGAAGGGAAGAAAGGTGAGATGATTAGAATTTAGTTACTAGTCGAGTTGAAGTTAAAAGTTTAAAAGTGAGACAGAGGAAAGTGGGTAAACGGAACAGAAAGAGAGAGAGAAGGAGCAAACAACGCATGGATAATGCATACGTACATACATATGTATACAACATGCAGTATACAGTATATACACACTTGCATAAAGCATAAACAATGCATGTACAATGTACAGTACACTACACTACAATCTACAGATGAAGAAGAAAGTGCATAATATATTCAGCATAGATAGATATATGTAGATATGATAGACTCGTAGTTATTTATGCTACTATAATAATATTATATACTTTATACTACACATGACCAAGACTTTGATGATGATGAGAGCTACACACAGATAATAATATGATATAAAATATATGATACGATACGATATACGATACAATACACACTTCACAAGACAAAACAAAGCAAAGCAAAGAAGTCCGTTCATTCACTCACAAGTCAGTGAATTACAATAGTATGTGCTGTACAATGAATGCCCAACGGCTACTGAGCATTGAGCATACATATAACAAATAAAAAAAAAGTTTCAAGTTTCAAATGATTCAAGTGACGTTTACGCTTACGTTTGTTTTTCCTATTAGGCAAACTTCAACTTCAAAGGAATGTCAAACGTCAAACATCAAACATCAAAGCTGGACACATTTGTCTGTTTGACATTTGAAGTTTGAAATTTTGCATTTCTCAACATTCGACACTAACTTGAATCATAAATTTGAAGATTTTGAAAAAGAAAAAATTGAAAGGAATTGAGACAAAACATATGAAAAAAAATACAGTCTCATTATGATTTATAATGAACCAGAGGCCAGAGGATATTACTTTTCATAATAATTAAAGAATTATTTTACTTTTTTATTGTGCTATAGAGTACGCAGGTTTGCGATTTACGAGGAATGAAACTTTTAATAATTAAATCTTTGCTCCGGGTTTTAAATTCACTTGCTCACGTACGTCATCAATTAATGTAAAGTCCAAAACTCTACAACTACAAATGCTTACAAACTACAAACATAATTTAATGAGTAGAATCAATCAAGAATAATAAAGTCATTGCATATACATAATACATGCAATTTTTACTTGTGTGATACACGATACTGCATACTTTACACACGTAAAGTATGGAGTTGATACAACTAGCAAACAAACAGACAAAGTTTCCTGTGGTCATTTAAAAAATGATAAACATTTTGCACTGTCCTTTGTCAACAGTCAACACGTTTTTGCGACATTATTATAAATTTATTGGAGCCAAAAAAAATGTGTGTACAATGTACAACGTACAATGACTATTGAGCAGGATCCTTTAGGAAAGTGTATCCTCTATCCTCGATCTTTGTACTTTGTACTCATACTCGTAGATCCTCGATGCAATAATGTCTTTTGGTATGCGGTGGGCCTATTCAATATTTAAAATTGCAGCCAAGTAAATTTTGCCAAAGAAGGTAAAGCGCATAAAGAAGAAGAAGAAATGAAAAATACCAAAGAAAAATGAGAATGGATCCTCACGTTAGGATGTGTATTAGATTGGTTTATGTGTGAAAAATGTAATTTTTGTGTAAATAATAATAAATTACGCCGTGTACATTGTACATATGCATGCTCATCATCATAATATGCCATTTTAAAAAGTACAAAGACTTGCGCAAGTCTGTGGTCTGTGGACTGTGGACACACACATACATAGGTAATTGATAATATCAGTGATTCCGCATACTGACAGTCTCTAGTCCCTATATGCAATATACATCTACATTCTACATATTACATGTAACATATTATGATGATAAAATTTAAAAAATTAGGAATGAAAAGACGTCCATTATCCATTATTCAAACTTAATGTAAATACACTCTGTAATAACTGTCGAAACTTGGAAACTTGTTGAGTAATCTCCAATCTCCAAATATCTATATTGTATTTTGTAGTGACAATTGACAATGTAAGAAAGATATTTTCCCTCTTTTATTTTTATTCTAATATGTTCCACAACAAATTTAGGCATTCCATAATACATAATGATAAAATGTATCTATGTAGCTACAATGTTTATAGATGTGCTTATTTAATATAAGTAAGAAAACTTTGTTTTTTGGAAAGATGCGTGCATATTTTTATGTTTTATGAAAATTAGGGAACAAACCTTTTCGTATGAGGAAGAGAGTTACGTCACAATTATCCCTTTTAAAACTACAACATAGTTGAAACATAATGTGTAATGTGTAATGTCACTAGTCACTAGTCATTACACACATTACACGCAAATTGTTGTCCAATTAACACATTATACAATTAGTCAATATCCACAAGAAACAAGAAAGCTGTGGATAGATTGTTATCCCTCATGCTTACTACACAGGGTTTTATTTATTTTAGCTTAGCTACAAGTTCCACTAGTTAAAAGTACAAGTATTTATGATTATGATTTTTCCCTGCAGCACCGATAGTCAATAGTCAAGAGAAAGATAGGCAGGAAAAACCACGATTTATCAGCTCAGAAAACGGATACATATGTATATTTATGTTGTAAACAAATTTATCATAAATCTATCATATTTCATATCACCTGTGATTGGTTGTATCTTGTATCGGTCGGCGGTTTCTAACTTTGATTTTTTTTACCTACGTGTTTTCTGTGGTAGGACTTACTTGGATCATGTATCGAATGAAAAAAAGATAGATGAGATGTGTTTGAATTTTGAATGTATCTATATCTAAATTTTTTTCTGACACCAAGTATGTAAGTAATAAGTAATCTATGAAGAAGGTTCTTGATCAGTCTCTTTTCTCTCTTCATGAACCTGTAAGCCTTTTCACCTTTTAAGTTTCAAGTCTAAACCATGCCAAATCATGCCCAGTGCCAACTTCCAACTAACCACTCTATTCTCTATTTGATACTCTAATCAAGGAACAAAAGGGCAAAATTACAATGTCATAATGATATATCATACATCATATATATTACTTGTACTTAGTTACTGTTCCTTCATCACGTTCTCAACTTATATGGTCATCAAATGTCTTTTTTTATGTACTTTGAAGATGTGTTGAAGTGCCGACGATTCACCGGCTTATTATTGACTATTGACCGTCGATTCCGATTTTGTTTCTTATTTTCCTATGAGTTTTGTGTTTATGCTGTGCATTGTGTATGGTGTGTAGTGTGTAGTTTATGCTTATGGTTCTATCACGAAAGGTTGTTGGAGGAAATTAAATTATTTTGTAACTTTCAAATATTATGAAGACACTGCTTAGAAAATATACATGCATCTGTCTATGAATACAGTTACTTTGTTTTCAGCATAAGAAGCTTCTTCTTCTACTTCATTTACAAGTACTTACATTTTCATCCTCTTTCATCTATGATGATACATACATTAGACTTTACTTAGAATGAGGATAATAATAAACATGAGTTTTGTATGAGAATGTACTAAACTTTTACCACTTATGAAAATTGTGTGCATGTATCACATAAATCTGAGGAGGATAAACTTGGTCTTACAATTAAAAGAAACAAGTTTTCAACTTGTAACAAGTAACAAGATGCATGTATGTGATATGGGTACAGATATAGAGTAAGAACACGGTAATAATCAGAATTGTGTTCATGTATAGGACAGGATTACACATTACAAACATGTATAGATTCTATAGGTACACATTACACATGTATGTGCATAATGTACAAACATTTAATGTATTTTATGCTCATTACGTAGAATGGAGACGGTTATCAGAATTTACAATTTAGACGGAAACGAATTACACTATCACTATATTATGTGTTATGCTGTCCTGTCCTGTGCTGTACTGTCGTTGCTCTTCTCTGTTGATTCTTTTTTTCTTACTCTTTATTCTTTATTATGCTTCTGAATCTGAACAAAACTTTTGTTAACATGTTATACAAGTTGAATACACATGTGAGGTAATCTTTGGATTTATGATCAAAAATCTTAAATTTCCTACTTAAATGTAAAAGGATTATTACTTATTACGTAATTTAGGTTTTTATGCTACTCGTTTACATTTCTTGTCTCATTTTGGCTTGGGTTCATCGTTTATTGTCGCTCATGTTCCTTTTTACTGATAATTTCTTTATCTTCTTTGACTTTTTCGCTTATGAGGATGGTGTCATTCATTGTTTTGTTTTGTTGTTGCTGCTGCTGCTGCTGTTTGTTATTTGATTTATCTTATTTTACGGTATGACATTTCTATACAAATTAGTTACCAAATATTGAAACTGGAATAGGGAAATTACGTAATATTTATGAGAATTCAATTTTATATCATGATTTCCCCATTTTTTTGTTGGATTTTCAACAATTTTCAACGAGGCTGTGCTGTAGGTGTACAGAGTACAGTGTACAGGTGTTTTTGTACTTGAAACTACGAGAAAAAATAGTTGAGGATACTATAGCCTTTGACGTTGGACCTGATGAGATCTTAAAACTAGTTGTATTTTAAAATTTTCCGAATCTCTACACCACTAACCACTAACTAATTGTTCAGTCATTTAAATATTCCAGTTGCAGTACCTGTGTAGGATTGTTCAATACAATATTTGAGCATTGAATAAGAAGTTGTGAAAAAATATGGGTAGAATAAAGACGCCATAATGGGTTTGGAATGAACAGGAATTCAAAGTTCTTGTGTAATACTGTATACTGTACGCTCTATGGTGCACAGTCCACAGTGCACAGTGTACATTTTACATTGTAAATTGACAGAAGGCAGAAGACAGCAGTGTGTAGCTCTTTTCAAATGAAGTGATACAAAATTTGACACAATTTTATACCTTCCATCCTTTATAATATCGGGATCCAAGATCCAAGGTGTAAACATTATGTACCTATGAAATAATAATATGTCATTATATGAAATGCGATATGCATTCTTTTTATCTGTATTGTTTACTTTATGCTTGCCGTGTATGTAGTATGTAAATACTTGATATTCACCTGTAGCTTTATGGATTTTTTTCATTTTATCCTTTTATGTGACACTCTCAGCAATCATCTTCTTGTATCTGTAAAATGTATCTGAATAGTATACATATATTATATTGTATATTGTATGTATAATAAGTACCTACATGAATGAATATATATTCATTACATGTCATCCTTCCTGAATAGTACATACATAATATGAAGGAAAAATAACAAATTCAAATACATTAGATTACAACACCTTGCATATTATGCGCTGTACATTTTACTTTGTACATTGTACAAAGATCATAATAATTTTTCATTGTAACCATTTGTATTGTTATAACAGAGAGTGTCATAAAAAATGAATGTCTGTTAGTAATGTTTGTTTAATGTGTCGGTGATGTTACACAGGATTTGTATGACATGTAGAATTATTTTCATTTTTCATGCATATGTTTATGTGTGTGAAATTATGTCAAATGCCAAGAGTATAAAATTGGAACTACAAATTGTTGTAGGTCTCTATTTTTCAGTGGAATGTGGAATACAATGTACATTGTACACTGTACATCTTCTTTATAAGGTTATAAAAGACAACTGACTGATGAGAGATGAGAGACATTCTGATAGGTGATGGATGTACGTTGTACATTGTACATATGTATGTACATGGAAAACTTAAAGTTGGTTTTGTATTTTGAGATTTGAGTTTTTGAGGAAAAGGATTGGTAATTGGTTGAGTGTGGATTAGGAAAATTGTAGAGTGTATCGCTTTCTTGTATGCCGTATGATATGATATACCGTAGCGTATAATACGTAGAAGCTTTATGTATGTTAAGCATGTATATAGTATATAATATAATATAAGAGCTTATATTGATATTGGGAGTGTTTTCTCTCTTGCTCTCATCTTTTGAAGCAGTTCACCTCAGTCTCAGATTCGTCTCATCTTCCTTTTGTTTGTGCATATAAGTGAGTATTATGTATGACAGTGTGGAGTGTAGAGTGTACAGTGTACAGTGTACAGTGCAGAAAAATAAGTGGATATAATACAATATATTATTATATATTATATAGCTTTTTGTACTACAGTTAGTTGTATTATGAAGAAAATCTCATCACTATTATTATAACTGATGGTAGACCAATCTTTGGCACTTTTTTGAGGTTTTCTATAAATTTCTTTTGGTTTTTGGTCTGATTCTGGACTTTGGGGGTTGTCTTCTGAGTTCTGAGAGGCTTTCAAAGTGTGAAACAAACACACAAAAAATACATGTACACAATAGTTAAAAGTGCTGTCGTCAGTCGTCATACAAATAAAATGTCTCACCAAAAAAAATATATATGTACAAAAAAAACTATACTCTACAAAAGTTGAGCTGCATAAAGAATTCAACTTTGAATTTTTCTTACGTATCGATCTAAATTCTTTTGTACTTTGACCTTGTTAGTCACTGTTCTTGTTGACGTTCCACCCCCGTGAACTCGGAAGAAAATAATAATAAACTATGGAATTTCTATTGTTACTCTTTGTTCTGTAATCGACAGCCATATTGCATTGTAATAATAACAATAATAATAATTATTATTAGTATGATGGTAATTGTTGTAATTGTTAATGTATTCCTTGTCACTGTATTTAGTATTTAGCTAATTCTCCTCCTCGATGACAAAACTGTTTCATTTTTTAAAGACATTGTCCTTTGTCCTTTGTACATGGTACATGGTATTTTGTCTTTGTAGATATGTTATTAGTTATTATCGATTTATAGAATGTCAAATTTCCAGTATGTATAGATGATAGAATAGATGCATAGAGTTCTTTATTCGTTCTACAATAATTTGTATTGTACATAGAACTAAAATTCTTTGACGACTAAATGCGAAATGCTATCTATTATCATCAGCATTATGAACTTTTTTCCGAGGTTCAAATCCTCTAAAAAAAATACTGTATCACATATCTATAAGTTGTACATTATACATGAATTTGTTATTCATACTTTATACTTTATACTTGATGCAAACATTGTTGAACGTTATTATTTCCTACTCGGCCTCTCCTTTTCTTCCTTAGGCCTGTCCTATGTATGACCATTTTTTTGGCTATTGAGCGTGGGCAAAGAATGGATTGTACATTGAAATAATAGTAATAATAATAATAATAATGAGATGTATGACTGGAGTAAAAATTAACAGTTTCTCACAATTCACAATGTCAGCGTTTTGTCTCTCTGTTACATATATTCTTTTTGAACATTGAACATTGTACATTTTACAGTGGACATTGTTGTTGTATCTGTAGATTGTACTGAGAAATGAGGAAGAGGCTAGAAGAAGAAACGCATACAGCTACAATAACAACAACTGTATGAAGAAGAAGAATAAGGAGAAGGTGACGACGACACCGATGGAGAGAGATGAGGAGAGGCTGAATAATATATACAAAATACAAAATACAGTGTAGAATAGTGAATGAACAAATTTTCATGAATATTGTACATGATTCGGTATAAAGTATATAGTATATACATCTACGAAGACGGAGAATGAGCATCTCTTCCATCATCTCGCATATCTTATGAACCTTAAGGTGTACAATGAACAATGCACAGGGTACAACTTTGGCGCTACAGGAACTTGTAAGCAAAACACAGGCACAGAATAACTCACAAACGCATAAACACTACACACTTTTATACATTTGAACATTTATACAGTGAGACGTATGATAAGATTTGTGTATGAAAAGGTGTATGGAGGAGAGCAAGAGCGAGAGAGAGGAGGAATTTCTGATGGGATGCCTTCTAGGCTCTTCTTACTCATTTCTTACCGTGTTTTGAAGATACATTCTTAATTTTCAATGCAAGCCAAGGTAAAATGCAATGCAATGAAATGCAGTACGATGTACGATGTGTTTGTGTCTGTAGTCTGTACTGAGTTCATGTTTTGTTGTGTTATATTATGCTTTATGCTTCATACGACGTTCTCTCCCTTTACTCTTTACTCTCATCTACCTATGCTTTCTTGCTTAGTGTAGCTCAAGTCCTCAGTCTTTGAGTAGAGACCGGTGGAAGTGGTTATTCGAAAGGTAGATTTTGAGATTTAACTCTCAAGACACTTATATACATACATACAACATACACACAGACATACACACAGACATAAGTGAGAGACACGTACAATAACAACAACAACAACAACAAGAAGAAGAAGAAGAAGGAGGATAGTCAACATAGACATTCCTGTGATCTGTGTACGGATTCTTGTGCACTATACCCTATACAAACATTCGGTGTTTTATTGTGTTACTCTTCTAATCCGAATCTTTCATATTGTGGCTTGGCACTGAAAACCGGAATAGTTTCTCAAAAGTTTTGAAACTTGTGTGACAGTACTGTAAAGTGCTTGAATTTTAGTGATTATTATTGAAACTCTAACTTGTTAAAGATTGTTTTATTACTGTGACAAGGAATTTCATCTATTGGATTTCATACAGGTAAATTTTTAATAATAATTATTGTTATTGTACTTATTATTATTATTAGAAATAATTTTAGTCTTTAGCCATCCGCATCTCACATCTGCATCTCATAGCAATTCTCACTTTCAATATTTTAATTAAAGAAATACGTGTAAAGAAATTACGTAAGAAAACATTTGTTTCGCTTGAATTCCTATTTCATAATAATTGAGTAGTTTGTAATTGTGAATTATAGCATGAAAACCGTTCATTTATAAAAACTACTCCAAAAATAAGAGCAGATCTTATGGATTTTAAATTTGTTGTATTATGTGATTCGATTCATACTTCAAACCTATTGGTACGCAATTTGGGGGGATCCATGTGCTCGTGATTTTTCATCTGCATTCATTACAGAATTTTCTGAGACAAAAATAACAAGTACTGTCTCGTTTAAATATGGAAAAACATAAGATTTCTCTATTTATCTATTTAAATTTTAAATCCAAAAAGAACAAAACAAAATTTGCAAAAGACAAATAAATATTTCAAATAGGTTTGGAGTATAAAGATCCTCATTGTGTTTTTAAAATGATACAAAAATGTCTGTCGAAAGCACTCTGAAACTAACGAGCAGTTGAATATTCCACTAGAGTTAAAAACATGTATACGCACTCTTCCTAAATTATATGTACAATGTACATGCACAATTACAACGAATCTTGACTTATAAAAGCTGCACTGCAGATATTAATTACTCGGTTGTGAAAATCGTTTCACGCTCAACGCATACAATTCCCCTCAGAGGAAAATACGAATCATAAATAACAACAAACATACGCATTAATACGTATGGGTATGAAAATACCTGCAGCCAAAATCTTGAGTCTTGAGCAAACAAATCTAATTAAATGTAATTAAATTTACGCACGTAGTATTAGAATTAGAACTATAACAAAAATACAAACAGCTAAAATCTAAATCACAGCATTTTTTGTGTACAAAAGAGTTTAATTGAAGATTTATCAAGTTACTCAACGTCTGACTCAACTTTTTACTTATAATATTATTCTTTAATGTCCAGCACATCATACATCATACTCACGTGTAGATTAAAGTCTGTATTATTGTTTAGTTATTGTGGATTAGAAATTAAAAATCTTCCTCCATTCCCTTTAAATTTAGATCTAGTAAAAAAAACTAAAAGAATACTGAAAACTAGTTTCATAAAATCAGATCAACTTGTCTGATTTATTTTAGACCCACAGTTACACGTACTTTTTTAAAGAGTTTTCTTGCTCCTTGTACTTGATATTTCATTGTTAAATGTTAAATAATAATAATAATGAAGATAGTGAAGAGCTAGAGCAAATGAAAAACGTCCTTGTAGTATTCACTCCCAATAATTTCAAATACACATAAAATTAAATAAATGACAGTTTTGCATCTCTCTCTCTCTCTCATTTCGTTTTATTGGTTAAACATGGAGAGTAAACATAAACATGTCACGAGATTGTGTCACTGAATAGTGAATACTGAACGGTGCACATTATTGTTGCTATCAGGTGGTAGCACACGGCAATCGGATATTGATATTACACATATGAAGATGAAAGGGATTGTCGTATAAAAATAATCAACAGTAGCCCAGTGGCCCAGTGTATACTATTATTATTATTGTATAATATCGTATATCATGTACTTACTGGTAGTTGGTAGTTTTAAGCTGACATGATTAAATTAATACTAAGACTTGCTCACTACTCACTGCTCACACATGGAAAGGAATGCATCGTTGCAAAATCCAATCCATTCACACTAAAGTAGATTTTGACAATAATATCATGTACATATTTGTATTTTGTGTATATAGAACGTAGAAGTTAACTAGCTTCTTAGCCAGAAGATTTATGACTACTGAGTCTAGAGTCTTGAATCTTGAATCTTGAGTTACACATTATTTTCTTGAAATTTATAATACGATCACCATTGTTTACCTTTCAT
The DNA here is from genome assembly GCA_019776565.1 of Sminthurinus signatus. NCBI lineage: Eukaryota > Metazoa > Arthropoda > Collembola > Symphypleona > Katiannidae > Sminthurinus > Sminthurinus signatus. Next base: position 7,445 of record JABASP010002744.1, on the reverse strand, counting down.
ATAATATCCCATTAAATTAAATGAACAATGATAATGTGTGTTATGCGGCTTATGAATTAAATGGAGGAAGGACAGTCACCTAATATTAAATTGTGTATTATGCAATCCTACACACATGTAGATGGTAGATAGTAGATACTAAGCATTACATATTACATTTATGTATATAGCATGCTTTGCATGTATTGTGTGGACAAAAAGCATCTTAAAATCGGGAGTTATGCTATCATAATAAAGCAGAACGTAAATTACAATGATTTATCAAGCATGGATTTGTTATTCATCCAAGAATGATACATCACAGTACATCATAATACATGGTACATGGACAATGTGATAATAAAATTTTCATGATTATTGCTCCATATTATACTAAACTACTATCTATAATCTACCTGTGACAGTATTATAACAACAGTGATCTCATTACATTTTATGTTGTTGTTAATCAAATAATAATAATAATACTTTTCTTACCTTTTATTCTTATTATTCTTCTTATCCGTTTGAATTTTGAATGTTACTGTTCATACAATTTATATCTAAACATTTATGCTATGTATGTGTATGTAAAGTATTGAGCTGCAGTTTTCTGATCACTGGTCACTGATTACTATATACTATAGAGTGTAGAGTACAATTGTAGAATAGAATTACGCTCATTTAGGATCACGTTGGATTATTTTTAACTCGCGATACTTTCAGTTTTCAATGTTTATTTTGCATTCTTCATTCGTGTTGCCAATATTCACAGGATTCTGTCTTCTGTCATTACGTTGACATTGCATAATGTTCAATAATAAGACATAAGAAGTGAGAAGTGGTGTAGTTGTTGTTGTGCGCTATGGAAAGGAATAGAGTCAGGTGTAAGGATTAATGACGAACGATAAATTATCACCTTCTCTTTCATTCAATATAAAATATAATACTGATTTCAGATTGTATAGATTGGAGATTACAGATAGACTTTTCTATCTAAAGATTAATTATAGGGGTATGTTTTGAATTTTGAGTATTGAGTATTGACTATTGAATAACAATAATTATTATTATACTTATGGCTAAAACCGAGTATAAAGAATAGAGTGTAAGGCACGGATAACTGAAAAGTCATCAAGTTTGTCGCCTTTTTTACTTCTGTTGTGTTAAATAGTGAACCTGTCATTCGTTTATTTCTCAATCTATGATCTACCCGCTCAATCACTGCTGAGAGCTGAGACACGGTAATTATATTGTTACAAATAGGTCAAAATTATATAAAATCTCACATTCAACATTCTCAACACATGTTTATTTGCTATTTGAGAAGTGACATGCTTATTTCAAGGTAAATATTATTTATTAATACAATACTACGTGCCTTGTCCATAGTTGATAGTCAATAGTCGATTCATGCATTATAATTACTACAATTGTCCTAAAGCTCAATAGGAACTGAAAAATCTTGTGATCAAAAGTCATTTACAATTTACAGTATTTCACATCGGCTTCGTACTGTAATAATACAATAATGATCTGCTAATTCATGAAACAACATTTAAGTTTATTCAAGTACTCTGATCTCACATGTGATGTGATGTGAGAAACTCGATTGAGTTTTAATATTTTTATAGTAAGTATTTGCTAATGACGTCCAGTTTCATTTTCTTTTTTCGCACATAATGCCTGTATAACATATAACATGTATAAATAAGAAATACTAAATACTAATTTACACATGAAATTGTTGTGAAATTGTCAATTCAAAGAGAATCGAATTCATGCTTTATGCATGTATACGAAATGCATATTTTATTTGGGACCTGTTTACTATTTTTTGACCACATAGATATATACACAAAATACACACTCGTATGACATTATTCTCGTAGAGGTATCTTCGTATTATCAGTTTCATTTTTCATTATCAATACAAAATACAAATGAACGAGTAGAATGCAGAATACAGAATGCAGAACCATGTTGTATTTTGGATGGTGTGTCAATGAAAGTGCATTTTGCATTTTAATTTTCCACTTGATTACTCTTGGAACTTGAACTAAGAAAAAAATAACGAGACAAGTGTCCAATTTGTGTGTGCAATTCAAATACGTTTTTTAAATAGAGGTCTCTATTATCTATTATCTATTATACTTGGACATTGGATATGTACTTCTTTTTTACGTATTTATTCCCACCCCCGTAATCACAAACTGTACATTTTTAGGAAAAAATTGCTAATGAGTAATGAGCTGTATTTTCGTAAAACCAATGTTGACTTTATATTTTATATCCATAGAGAAATTTGCATCATTTGTATTTTGGATTTGCATACTTAAAACTAAATACAATTATTTTCTATTACTTTTCTTTTCTCCTCTTTCATCAAGTCATCGAGTCTTCTGTGTTCTACATTCTACATTCTACATCACATGATACAAAATACTTTAGTTTGAGAGTATTTTGTGTTTCAATATTGCATATTGCAGTTGTTTGATTTGAGATTTGAGGGGTTTTCAAGCATTCTGCAAGTTTTGGATATTGGATTTCAGGCCTTTGACAGCCACAAGATTGTTTTTTTTTTTGTTTCAATTTATTTTGAAATTTGACCGTCTCAAATAAGAAATCAAAAGTGCCTATACATTCTACATAATATGTTATTTGTCCAATGTACATATCATATCATATTACACGCAAACTATGAGCGTATATAAGCTGCCGTTGTGGTTGTTTATTGTCTCTCTTAATTAAAATGGACGGTCGATTTGAAGTCTGAAGGAGATATCAAAAAAAAATCAATATATTGAAATATACACACATTACATCAGTGTCGTGGTTCGTATTCGTAGATCGCAGACAAAAGATATCAATTCGATATTCTATTTACTATTGCGCATACATGCATTTTTCTCCCATTTTTTTTACTACCATTCATTTCTTATTTCTTTGTACATAGCGGTCCAATAAAATGATGAATGTGCAATGAAACCTATTAATACTCATTTTCTACCACGTTATAATTCTTGTGGTTTTACTTTCAATTTAAGTTTTGTATACGGTCTATAGTGGTCTTACGTGTTTAATTCTACTTTTAATATAGTTGCTTCACCTAAATGAAATATGAATGAATTGCTTTTTACTTATTATCATACGTGCAAAAATCTGTGTATGTATGCATTATACATGTAGATGTGTAACCCATATCAAATAGCAAGGTGAAACAATATTGGTTGAATTTGTTTTTTTTTCTATAAATTTTAAATTGTACATGGTACTTGACTACTTGACACATTAAGAAAACATGGGAGACGGTGTATAAAGTATAAAGTATAAAATTTGTACACTGTACTTTATGGCCTGTCAGAAATGTCAAAATTGTTTTTATTTTGATGTCACGTCCATCAATGGGAAAAGTAAATATTAAATTTTAATTTAATACCCAAATGACGTCTAGAAATAATAAAACAATCAAAAATCAAAAATTAACACCCTGTAATTGAAACTAAATTACATGTAATACAAATAGAGCCATTGAGAATGTTTCTTCGACCTCATAGTTTCATTATAAAAATTTAAAATGTGAGCTTTGATCACCATTGCGTTATTTGTTTATTTATTTATTTATAGCTTACCTTTTTTTGTTTTTTGTCCTTGTGTAAATTTCGAAAGGGATTTCCATTCCTTAAATTAAATTACAATTTAAAAATACAAAAATTAAATTAAATTGAAAACCTTTTTGTCCAACACAAACTGAAGTTAGAAATTAGGCAGGACTTCGCATTACGGTGTACACTGTACAGTGCAAAAAATAACAAAAATGATGAACGGCTTCATTTCACAATTTAATTTAGAATTTGACAACTCCATTTAAATTGAACGTGATTGATTCAAGATTCCACGTCAAGTCAAGTCAAGTGACGTGGACGTAACAGCTATTATCTAATACCTAATACAATGAGTATATACATACCATTTGTATGTACTCTCTTTAATTTAGGTATCATGAGTTGAAAATTTAAAAAAAGAGATTTGTAGATTTTTTTTATAGACTACCCACAACGACAATGTACATTGTACAGTGTACAAGATACAAGAAACTTTCAAAAGGAAAATGACAACAACAGTAACACGTCTTAAATGGTTTTTCATAAAAAAAAAGCTATGAGGAAGATGTAGAGGATTGTATTTTCTCCTTAAATGATGTAGATTGTAGATTGTAAATATATTGTACGGGAATACCTTTGTAACAAGAGGGAAAAAAGTATCTATCAGGAGCATGAAAAAGGCGTCAAACTTTCAAAGTATAACAGTAACAATTATTCATGTCTCGATGTCGTTCATCTTCTGAAACAAGTACGTACTTTTAACATACAAGGTATGCCGTAGAGTGTGGATTGTGGATACTTTGTTCTAAAGAATGAAGTTAATGTTATTCTACGATTAGTAGCAGTGCCATGTAAAATGTATACAATCTGCATTTGTCAATTTTGAAAACTATCCATCGTTCTCTCATGTTCTTGTTCAAGCTGTAAACTCTAAAGTCTAAACTGTCCTATTGAAATTGCAAGCAGTATCAATATTCAATATAAATGCAATTCACCGTGTCAAAATTCAGAGAGCATCATCACCACTGTATTACCTATAGTTTAGTGAAGACAAAGTTAGGAAGTTAGCCCCTCGATGAATTTGAATTTTGTATCTATGACTAATTTTTCAATTTAAAAGTTAAAAAAGAACCTCAGTGTATTCAAATTCGAATTTAACTGCTAAAAGTCGATATTCTACACACTAGTCACCGTTATGATTTTTACATTGAAACGATCAATGTTTGTGATTTGTGATCTGAAAAGTGGATGAGGAAATACATGATACATGATGAATGATGAACACTTTACATTTTTCATGACAGGAAAAGCATAAACGTTGAATTGTAATAACAAGTGGTGATGACTTAATTTAATGAGAGCATTTAGAAATCTTATGCAGATTCGAGATTCGAGTGTTCTGCCGTCGGTACAATGTACATGATACATACAACAAGTAATGTCAGAATTTAAGACACTTTCAAAAGTGAATAAAAACCAGATAATCGACTTTTAGTTTTCATTTAAAATCTAGAATCTAGATACTAGAGAATAAAGACTATAGGGTCTAGAGTCAAACTGCATTTATGCAATGTGTGCAGATTTACAATATGTACAAAATACAACTACAAACTACAATAATATTCAATACTGGTATTTTTGAGAAAAAAATCCCGTCATTTTATTGATTTAATTTTATTTGTTAAATATTATTATATCAATCAAACACACTTTTAATCGTATTTTAATAGGAATTTCACTTTCAGTTTATCCTGTATTTGTTATTCGTTTTGTACTTTGAGTTTTGAGTTATGGTTACAATCTACAAATATTTATTTTTTTTACATTATAAGAAACCATTTTGCATTTTACATATTACAGACATAAGTACATGTATGTATGTGTGAGAGGGGAAAGGTGTAATCGTGAGTGAATGTGAGTAAAATATTTGTGTATTAGCACATTTAAAAGTAAGGCTATCATTTAACATTTAGCACGAGATAACCTGCGTTGTTGTGTTTTTTTTTGAAAGCGAAAGACTGAAAGTAAGTGCGTTTCATTCTTTCTTATTTATTCCAATTCCTATGGAATTGATTGAGCACATAAATCTTGTTTGATTTAAACACATGAAAAAAAAGTATCTATGCATTTAAGCATGAGTTAAATCCAGTACAATGATTAGCATATTAAAAATGAGCATGCCAAATCCCAATGCGTTTTTAAACACACATTCTTTTTATTTACTTCGGTGTTTAGTGAGTAGTGAGTACGATACACATTACATGCACATGAGACTATTGAGTATTTAGTATTGAGGATACATACACGAATATATGTACATTTGGTATTTGGTTACCTGCGTTGAACGTGCACGTTGTGAGTAGTGTAAATTATTATGATTATCAGGGAGGTTTGAACTTTAAGCTGTTCGTTCATTCATCCTTTTTGTGTATTCGAGTGTGTATGTGTGTGTGTATGTATGTATGTGCTTTGGTTAAATTAAAACGGACTGTACGAGTAATAATAATAATAATTATTATTATTATTGTGTATATTATTGTATAGAGTCTCAAAAGAGAGTGAATTTCCCTATTCAATATTCCACCTTGCACTATGCAGAAGACTACAGTCTACAATACAGCGTACATACATAATACACAGACTATACAGATTACAGATAATGAAAAGTATACGTAAAGTGTTCTACGAGGTCAGTCTGTCTTGCAGCCACATTTGATTCGATTGACAGGTTTTTCTCTCTCTCTCTTACTCTCTGTGTCTGTCTCACTCCTTTCGTTTCTCTTATAAGTTATAGCTTACAGCAGAGAGCTGCATCTAGTCATATTACTTATAATATGACGTTTATGGCAAATGGCAAGCTCTCTCTCTCTTTTTGTCTCTCTCTCTATCTATGTCTTAGGTTTACAGCAGAAATTTAGTGTGTCTACGTGATATTTGTATATCATGGTTAATGCTTAATGCTTACCAATGTATTGATACATGTGCGAGGAAAGGAGCAATAAGTAAGCAAGCAAAGCACAAGGAATGAGGAGTGAGGAGTGTTTACCATTTACCATGAAAATTGGTTGTAATATCCACACGGCACAATTTTGTCGTACAAATTATTTCATTATTATTGTTATTTTCTGGTAAATTAAAGAACACGTACTTACAATTACAATTTAGATTGAGCTTATACTGAATACGGAACACAAAACACAAATGAAGAGTACTGTACATTGTACATAATCTGTAATCTATATTATGTTATACTGATGATGGTTTTTTTTAATAATTTGGAAACATTTTGCTAGTATTTAAACCTCAACAGTGGATTTTATCACTGATTTCTATTTTCTATACAATAAAAAACAATAAACATCATCAGGTTGTCTCAGAAAAACCAACCAGAACCAGAATCAAAATCCCTTCTTCATTTTCCATGTCGTGAAAAAATTAATCAAAAGTTTATCAATAATCAATATCTGATATCATATTTAGCTGATAAAAAAGGTGAATGGTGACCTAGCCTTAGATTTTACTTCTTAGATCTTGTAAAAATTTAAAATTGCAATCAAACGATAAGAAATAAGAACTGTATACTACATGCATTATTTTTTTAATACTGCATGATACATGCATAACTATAAATAAACACGGGTACAGGAGTACCTAACGAGGGAGCGAGCCATAAGAAAGCAGAGATTATAGTATTATATTGAAGTAACTGACTTCTGAAAATATTATAATTTTTGGAAGAAACTTACACATGTCTGTTCGTTCGTCTGTCTCTTGTCTTACTCTCAAACTTCTACTTATATTATTTTAATAATAGTTATGAAAATCAAACCTCAGATTCGGATTCTCCGTCATCAATTACCC
>JABASP010002743.1:0-18063 GCA_019776565.1 Sminthurinus signatus | reverse complement strand
ATCCAGAATTAGATACATATTGACGGAAATCATGGAGACAGAGAAACGGAGAAAATGACGAATCAAAGGACGTCAAATACAGAAATGAAATTTGCACATGTAATCAAATCTTGTCAGTCACTCTTCACAACTCACAACTCAGAATCAGTACATTTTACATGTAGAAATTCCATGTCCAATTCGGAACCAGACTCCAAACTCCAAACTTCAACCGCATCACATCATCACACGTGATAAATGACAAATATCATGTTCTTCCAAATTTGCAATTTGCAATCAGGCCCGAAATTCCTAAAAGGGTTCATCCTTCATCATGTACTCAAATATTTAAATACAAGTACAAGTTTCGAAGTTCTCTTCGGTTTCAGTTTCGGTTTTAGCTTTTACCCCTGTGGAATTAATTTCAACTTTGAGGAATCTCCAATTCACAGAGACAGAATCCAGAATGTGAAGAACAAGAAGAAGATCATTTAATTTTCACATTCAAATGGAAATGAAAATGTAGTGATTTGCTGGATGCTTCCATTAATTGACAAGAGATAATTATCATTTTAAACGAGAACTCGATACAAATACAGATACAAATACAAATTATACTTTGTTGATTACGTTGTACAGTGTACAAGTAATAAGTAATCACAGAACAATCAACCTAATTGATTAACTAAACTTTTCACAAGACTTGAACAATATTATTTGTCCCTTGTTCATCTCATAGTAGTACATTTGTTTGTCATTTGTCATTTGTCATTTGTAATCATCACTCATAAATGATAAAGATACATTTTAAATCCAATTTACATGTTTTTAGTATTAGGGTTAGTATTTACAAATCTCTAAAATTTTATAGATATTCTCTTACAGATTAACAAAATGTTGATGGTAAAAATAGAAAAGAGAAAAGTGGCAAGTATATTATATTGTTATATTTTACAATTAAAAAATAAAAGTGGTGAATGGTGAATGGTGAGATTAAAAATGCAGTATGCAGTATGCAGAAAAATAGAGGGAACTGTCTGATTCTGGCTCTGACTTTGGTGTGAAAGTGGGATAATGTATCGACTATCGACCATCTAAAGTCTAAAGACATGAGTCATTGAGTGTAAAAAGAGTAAAGACAGGCTGCATGCTGCATGTCTGTCGCCTTTTCTTTTTGATGCTTGTTGGTTCTTTAACTTTCCCTTCTTTCTTATTTCTTGTTTCTATACTGCACTCGAGACTCGAGCTCCACTCGTCCTTTTCCTTTTCTTTGACAAAGTGAAAAATTGCATCGGATCTTTTTTTGGGTTAGTAGGTCTCTACTTGAATTGGCTTGGCTTGGCTTTTGTACGCCACTGAAAAACTGAAGAGCTGAACAACTGAAAATTGGACTTGGAATTTGGATATGAATATGAATATGAATGAATCATACAAGTTATTTTTTATTTACGAACCCCTTCTTTTGATGAAAACTGCAACAAGGACAACGACAACGACAACATCAACTAAAAATGTACACGGTTCACAGTACACATTCGTTTCTATTCATTTATGCAGTTCTGCTACAAACTACGAGGAGAGTGCTCTAAATGTGCATACAAGTTGAACTCTCTTAAAAGTTGAGTTAGAGTCAAAACCAGAACCAGCACCAGAGCCAATAAATATGAAAATATGAAGCTCAAGTTGAAGCTGAAGAGGGAGAAACTCCAAGACTCCAAGTTGTGATTGTGAATGCGTGGTGCAGTGTAAACTGTAAACAGTAAAGGGGAAAATATGCCTGGTGAACGGTGCACAAGTACGTATTACGTATTAAATGTATCACAACTCACAATTCACAAGTCAGAAGCTCAGAAGCTCTCAAAAGAGTTGTGAAAGGTCATTTCCTCTACCATTTTTCATGGGTTGAAATTATCCAAATACAAATATTTGGACATGAACATTTTCCTGTGTTCCGATTTCCCATTTTCCTCAGAAGCTTTTGGGCTACGTCAACAAAGGATAAATATCAGCGACTGTCTTTGCTGTTTGGTGTTTGCCATTACTCTTTTCTCTATGTGAATAGATTCAAGTGGAGTGCATGCAAAATGCAAAATGTACAGAGTACAAAAGAAAGCTCAAAGCTTCATAAGAGGAAAAATGCATCTTTTATTCTCAGTTGAGTTGAGCTTAGAGTTTTAGAGTGTGGAAAATGGAAAATATGATGAAACTCAACTTGAGTGTGGGCCATCTTAAACAAAAGTTGGATTGAAATCCGTAGTCCGTAGTCCGTAGTCCAGAGGAGTACAAAGTACAAACAGGCTTAAAAAGAATAAATTTACAACTTTGAATTTACATGGATTTGCCAAGTACACATCACACATGTTTTGGCACAAGAATTTAGAATTTAGAATCTAGAATCTAGTTGAGAGGGACGTACATCTACATGCACAAAGAAAACCATAGAAAAGGACAAGAAGAAAATACACAAGTATACACTATACATATACTATAAAAAGACGTGGACTCGTCGACTGTCTGAATATTTGTCGACTTGAATTTTCTCTGAAAGTACTTTTCATTTTACTCCTCGACTCTCTTTCTCTCTCCTTCTTTTTCTCTGTTCTCTGTTTCATCTTCTTCTCATTCTGTCTCGCGTCTCTTACATTTTGCATCTTGCCCGTCTCCTTCATTTTCTTTGCTGATGTATTATAAACTTGAAAGCTTCCTTCAGCTGATCTAGTGCTCGACTTAAGTTGATTCAACTCTGCATCTACCATCTACTTTTTCTTCGTCGTCATTCTAGTCCTCGTCGTCTTCTTCTTCTTCGTCTTCTTCTTTCTTGTCTGTTCAAGTAAAGCCTAAAGCCAGCTCCACAGCTCCACAGCTCCAACTAGTTTTAGTTTTAGTCCTAGTCCCAGTATTTCCTCCGTCGTCGTCTTCTTATTTTATTCTTCGCCTATCTCGAGACTCGAGATTGAGACTCAAGACTTGAGGCTCTCTTCTTGTCTCTTGTCTCTTGTCCTCCTCCGTTGTCGTTGTCGTTATCATGCTCCCTTTTTGTCCAAGAGACACTAAGAAACTACGAAAGGAGAAGAGAGAGAGAAAGAGAGTGGAGCTTTCCACTTTCCCAACTCTCTTTCTCGTTAGAGAGAGAAAGAGAGAGAGAGAGAGAGATCTTCAGAAGGAGAGCAGTAACAAGTCTAGAATCTATAGTCTAGAATCTAGAGTAAACTGGAGTTGAGTTGAGCTGGGCTCAAATGCCTCAGCTTAGCTGACGTCAACTGGGCGATAATCAATAGGAAATAAAAAACCAATTCAGCGTTCCTTTCCAAGTGTAAAAGAGAGAGAAGAGCTGAACACTGAACACTGAACACAGATGAACAGAAAAGACACGAACGAGGACAAATAAGAAGAAGAAGAAGAATACGAATAAAAATTAGAGTATAGAATCTAGCATCTAGAAACTAGAATACTAGGAAAAAGACAAAGATGGAACCAGAAAATAATTCTACATAGAAACTTGGACTTCTATTTGTCGACTGTAGACTACAGATTTAAATACAATTTGTTTAAAAACAGATGGAAATTTAGCCAAAAGCTGGAGCCTGGAAAAGCCTGAGCCTTCATTTCATCTCGTCTTTTCTAGTGCTTCATCTCAGATTCAGACTTGAGGGTTTTCTATACAAGTTATTTTCGTCTCAGAGGACTTTCCTGGAAGGTAAATTAGAAGAGAACATCAATTAGTTCATCTCATTTGAGTCGAGTCGAATTGAGTTGAGCTGAGCTGAGCTGTGCTGATTTGATTTGATTTTATTTCATGTGATGTGATGTGATTGAGCCACTGATTTGATTGCATTGCATTGCACTGCACTACATTACATTACATTGTACATTGCAGTTTACAGTTTGGGAATGGACTGGACTCAACTGAATTGAGCTCTCTCATTAATTAGGTAAACAGATTAATCACTTTCAGCTCAGTTTTAGTCCGAGGATATCTATCTACAATCTACAATCTCCAGTCTACAGCAAAACACTGTTCAATGTTAAATGTACATTACACTAACTAAATGTTATATGAATGACGTCCTCTTCCTGTCTGTCTAATAATAATAATTTCGTCCAGTAAAGAGTAAAGAGTCAAGTTGATTGGATATTGGATATTAAATACCTCTACAACTAAAAACTAAAACTAGAACCTACGTCACAAGTCACAAGTCGGAAGGAAATTTCAATATTTCAATGTAAAGCGTTCACATTTCATCTCCAGTCTAAAATTTACAATTTCCTCATAATTAAACCGTTGGTTGAGGATCATGAGTTGGGGAGATCAATAATAATCAATCAAAAGTATGTTTAAAAGTTTACATGTATGAGCTTTGCATTAGAAATTAGAATTCCCCTGTAATCATAAGCTCAATCTGAATCAAGCATCTCATTTCTGATTTCTGATTCCACATAACTGTGTAAAATTTCAGGGTTGAAATAAAATCGAATCATATTCTAGATTCCAGATTCCAGAATCTAGATAAAAATAGACGGATAGATTTGATATTTGGTACGTCACTGCACTGTGAACTGCGCTGCACATGAAATTACTTTTGATCCTCTAATTTTCTCTGCGTCCTGTATTCACCAGTCACAAGCCTCAAGTCTCGAGTTTCAAGTCAACAGTTCAGTCATCCATCCGTCAGAAATTATAAATTATGATGAGGACCAGAATCAGAATGAGGATTTTTACTTTGTGGAGTGACAGCTAGATGCAAAATTGCTCATGGCTCATTTCAATGCTGTTGGTTGTTTTTATGTATTATTATACAAACTTCACGGTTGTACATTCTACATTGTACTATATTTCTTGCTCTTTTCACGTCTCACAAGAAGTTCTTTCTCTCTCTTTCTCTTTTCCCTGTCTCGCCTTTATTCTTTATCCCACAATTTTTCATCCTGCCTTTTCAATACAAAATACAAAAGTAGCTAAAAAGAAGAAAAAGAAAAGTCGAGTGAGATTATCAATTTCCAATGACGCCTAAATGCTTTCACACTATGAAAATATACAAGAGAACATAGTGTAAAATAAAGAATGAAGTTAAAGCATGAGCATGAGGCTGTAGAATAATTTTCGTAGGTATAGATTTTACTTTTATATTTAGATATGTGTAATGTGGATGGAGGACGGAGAATGGAAGATGCAGATGGAACTAATAGGAGCTCCATTGCAGATCCATAAAATACAAAATAGAAACGTGTTATAACTACAACTAGTCTACATTCTATATACTAAATCCTCTCCTCTTTCCTCCTTCCTCTTTCCTCCTCCGCCTGTCTATCTAAAAATTGTGTAAGACGGACACGGACAAGAAGAAACGATGAAGGAGGAGAAAAAGAGGAAAAGAGGAGCAGAGGAAAATTTCAAGCCTCGCATCTTCCTCTCCCGTCATTCAGTCAACAGTCACCCTTTACAATGAAGGAAGAAAGCTAGAAAGCTAGAAAAGTTAAAAAAGGGAAGAGTGAAAGCAGAGAAAGCAGAGAAAGTGGAGAAAGTAACTAGTTATAGTTTGACGGTGGAGAACAAAAACAACAAGAAAAAGTCCATTTTGTCTGCAGTAAAAGGGAGAAACTAATATACTGACAAGTTTTTCCTTGGCTTATCATTCCTCTTGTAATGAAACTCTGGACTCTGTACTCTGAAATCTGGAATGCTTGGTCCATCACTGTATTATATATTATAATATTATATTATACTTTGCTCTTTATTTTTTCCACTTTGTTCTTATTCTTCTTCTACGTTTTCTACTCCTCTAAACAAAATTCTAAGGCTAAAGAAAAGATCAACTTTGAGGCTAAAATTCAAGCCAAGCCAAGTCAAGCCACGCCAAAGTTAAAGTTAGAGTAAAAGTTAAAGTGAAAGCACAATATATTACAGTAAACTTAACTCATGAAAATGCAACAGCAACAGCGTCAACTGTACACTTTTCACTGTATACAGTATACTCTGTGCAAAGAAGAAAGAAGCACATGAATATGATACAGCAAACAGCAAACAGGATACAGATAAAATGACAAAGAAAAGTTAAAGAGAAGGAAAGAGAAGGGAAGAAAAGAAAAAAAAACACTATAAATTTGCATACATGAGAGAGTTTGAGGTCTCCATGGGAAAATATTGGTTGAGGATGAAGACTCTGACTCTTTTTTTGGCCCGGGCTCCTCTTCTCAATTCTCAATATTCAAAAATGCTTCAAAAGTGTACAGTGCACAGTGTTCCAATTTTTAAACTGTATGCTTTGTACAGTATATTTTTCCTCGCTCTTGATCAATGCTCAATGTTCAGTGTTCAGTATTCGGTGTTTGGAGTTCACTTTCACTCTGAACTTTGAGTCGGGTGGAAAAAGTATAGTGTATTCTCAAGTTACAAAATACAAGAGAGGATTGAGGCTTTTGATACTGATAAGAGAGAGAGAGAGAAATGCCAGGAGCCAAAATGTTAACAGTAACAGTCAAACGGAAATGTCACCCTCATCATGTCTCTGCCACCACCATCATGATCATCCTTCCTCCACAAACTCCTGTGTAGATATTAGATACATCAGATTATACATGCACAATGTACAGTGTACCGGGTACCCTGTACTTTGAACCAACCACTTGATGGCAAAGTGTATTAAAAGGAAGAGGGCATTGAGAGCATCCACATTTATATTTTATATTTTATGCACTGACATTACATCCAACTTATAACCACACTCATATTCGTATTCGCAGGACAGATAAAGAGAAATAGAGACGTATGAATGAAAATGATACAGAGAGAGACAGAAAAGCTACAGAAAAGACTGTAATTTTAATACATTTGGATATCATGTATATTTGATATCTGGTATTTGATATTGTGGATTTTGTATCATGTAAAATTACTGTATTGTATTGTATGTAGTCCAACTCCCAAATTCCGAATTCAAAAATTACCATTTTTACTCAACGCCGACTTTCTACTTTCTAGTGTATTTCTTGTGCTCCATTTTCCTGTTCATGCACGTCATACTTTTTAAACTCAAGGCTCAAAGCTCATAACATGCTTTGTGCTCTTTCCATTTTAGTTCTTGTTCTGGATTCTCTATCCCTTCTTTACTAAATTTAAAAGAGTTGGTTTTTAAACAAAAAAATAAAAGCAAATTTCTTTTTTTTCTTTCCTGGTAAATGATACGCATTTTTGTGCTTACTTTTTGTAAATGGTTTTGAATAGCCAAGTTGAAAATCTAAGAATAAAAATCCTTGGTAAGTTCAAAGGTCAAGGTTCATCCGTGGCTAAAAATATCTACAATTTCATGTATAAGTATAAAGTTTATCATATTATAATATTATTCATTTATCTAGATTCTAGAAGCTTGACTCAAAATAGAAAAATCTCTATTGTCTTGTCTGCTGCTTGGACAATACTGTATCTTTCAAATTTCAAAAGGCCCCTGCAGTTTACACCCACAAATGTACAGATGACTTGGTATGCTCTATAAATAAATATTAATACAAAAAGTATAAAAAAATTGTGTACAGCACAAAAAAGCTGTATCTGTCTCTGTATTCTGTATTTGGCATTTCTTTTGTGGTTTTTTGGATTTTGGATTTTTAAAAAAAATAGGATTGGAATAATTAATCTATTTCTATTGGGGTTTCTTCATTTCCCTGGTTCCCTTTTCCTTTTCATATTCCTCTTATTCTGCTTCTTCCTCTTGACTTGAACTAGAATGTAGAATGTAGAATGTGGAATTGGGATCGAAATTGATCATTCGTGCTGTTTCCCGCTGTTTGGTTCCTTTTGGTTATAAAACATGCTGAATGGTGAATGGTGAATGCTGAGCTAGCAGATGGTCACGGTAATTTTTGTAGAGAAAATTGAAAGTTATCACGCAAAACAGGCGGATATCCAACTACGCTGTACATTGCTGAATTCATCTTGAGTCTTGAGTTTAGAGACTTCAGGTTTTCTACAAAAAATGAACATGCATGCATGCATGCTCACAACTCTCACCCTCATTTTCATTCTCATTCCCATTCTCATTTCTATACTTGCGTACATATAACAACAATCTGTTTTACAGACAGCTTTTTTTCTACTCCATGGTTTTAGATTTATTTGAATGGACAGACAAACAGACGGAGGAAGAGAGCATGCAGAAGAGAAAATAGAACTCGGATAGACGGATAAATAGATAGGTGGCTACACGTAGATTGTAGATTCTACGTGTAGATCTGTGGGGCAGGAATAGAGTAGAATAGAGTACAACTAATCATGAGAGCCACAAGAGAAAGAAAGAGAAAGGAAGAGAAAGAAGGTGAAGAATAAGAAGAGGAATGAAGGATGATGGAGAGGCTAATAGCAGACGGAAGAGGGAAGATTCGCTCGTAGGGAGTCCAGAACACCGCACACCGTAAACCGTAAACCGTTCAAAAAGAGGTAGAGAAAGGAGAAAGAAAGAAAGAATTGAGGAGAGAAGGGAGAGGAGAGAGTAAAAAATAGAACGGTTGAGTATTATTCTAACTCGGTATTAAACATCCTTGGAGCTGGATTTAGAACTAGAACTGCATAAATGCGAGTTTGGAGTTGGAAGTAGAGTAAAAGTAAAAAGGAAAGAGGAGAGAAGTAAAGAGAGTGAGTGCTGGAGTTTGGAGTCTGGAGTTTTTGGAGTTTGGAGTCAAAAGGAAATGAGACTACAAGTTATTCATCGCCGTTGTCGTCATCATCAAGATGATCATCACAATCCTCCTCTTTCTCCTCCTTTCTCCTTCCCTCTTTCTTTTTTACACACTTAGTCCACTTTCATTCCACATTCTAAATTCTACATTCTCAATGCAACATTCTACATTCAACATTCTGCTTTCTCTTTTTCTGGAGAAAGCTGTGGACTTTGGATTCCTCTTCTTGTTTCTTGTATCTTGTACTTTGTATATTCTGTGTTTTATTTTCTCCTCCCCGGCCCAGGAAAAACAAAGACAAAGAAAGAAACAAAGATCAAGAGAAAGAAAGTAAGGGAGAAAAATGAAGTACAAGAATCCCATTTTATTCCATTGTAATTTGTAATACATGCACATTTCCTACTGTGTATTTTGTACATTCCATTCTCCATTTCTCCATTTCCACTCCTTTGTGGTCTCACCCCCTTCCTTAAAATTCCAATTCCAATCCCACTTTTAAATTACAGTACTCTTATTTGGATATGAGTTGGAAACATAATCAATTTCATGTAAAACTCTCCAAAGAAAAATGATCAAAAAATTAGGATGAAACTATATTAATAATTTGAAAAGATAACCATAAAATAAGTTCTCAATTTCAATCATAACTTTTATAGATTAAAAATACTAAAGACAAAGCTTAAAGTTTACAGTATTGCTAATTATTTTTAATTATTAATTTTTAATCAGTAATCATCGATGTCCTAAATCTTAATCTTCAATGATGAGTGTTAAAAAATAAAAGATGCAAAAGATAAAAAAGGTCCAGCTTTCTTATTCACATTCACATTCAAATTGAAGCGAAAATGCAAGATAATAAAAACCCAGTTTTTTACTTGGAATTGTTGTCTTTTCCCTTTTCTACCTACTTAATGAATTGAGCTGGGGAAAGAAAAGCTGAATAGAGTTGAGTATGGAGTCTAGAGGATAGAGGATGGAGTACTGAGCTAAATCTCGTTGGAAGTTGGAAATTGGAAGAGCAAAGGACTGGGTAAAAAGTCAGTTGGAAAGAAGTAAAAGTAGTATAGAAGAAGTAGAAGAAGAGGACGAGGAATGCCGTTGCTGCTGTTGAGTATTCGGATTCGGATTCAAGAGAGAAAACTAGGCTAAAATGTCTTGGTAAGGCTATATCCGCATCCTAGTTTTAATCAATAATACATGGTGGAGTATGCGAGGAGCTATAAAACATGTGGCTACAACCCACTGTACGCTGCACGCTGTACACTGTATACCATGCAGAGGATAATATACTACATACTACAAACTAGACACAAGTATACAGTATATTTTGCTCGTGTGTGTACGTATGACTCCGAGTTTGTACAGAAGGAGAGAGAGAGAGATGAATGTTGTGTGTGTAGAAGCGCTGGCTCCGTTTCCTTCGTTTGGTTTGGCATGGCTTGGCCTGGCCTGGTCTGGTTTGGTTTGGTCTGGTCTCGACTCGGGAAAAGTTGGTTCTCTCGTTGAAACTTGGTGATCAATAATGGCATTGAAAATCCTCTCGCTTGCTCCTGCTGGCTCTGGTTCTGGTTCTGGCTCCTTGCTGCTGCTGGTTGCTGGTGGTGGTGGTTGCCGCTGCTACTGCTGCTACTGCTCAAAGTAGATGTATACAAATATCCAGAATACAGATGTATGTACATATGAGCACACTATACTTTTAAGAGTATGCAGCATGGAAAAACGGAACTTTGCAACGATACAGAATACATAATATATGTAGCCTACATGAGGAGTATATAGAAGCATAAAAGCATAGTGCAGTTGTGGCGGCGGTAGTTGGAGTTGGAGTTGAAGTTGGAATTGGAATTGGAGTTGCTAAAGAAGAACAAGAAGTAGAAGTAGCAAAAGAGAGAGAGAGAGAGAGAGAGTGAGAAAGAGTGTGAGTGTGTGTACAAAGGAAGAAAGAGCTGAGCTGAGCTGTAAGCAGTTGAGTTGAACTGAGCTGAGCTGAGTCGAGCCGAGCTGAGTTGAGTGGAGTTGTGTTGAGGTTGTCTCCTTTTCTCTCTCTCTCTCTTTCTTCGTTTTCGATTTCAGTTTGAGTTTCAGTTTCAGCTTCAGTCTTCTCTCTCTCACAGTGAGTGTAACAACAACAGTGTAAGACAGTGGCGGAACGGATCTGAAAAAAACCAAGTCAAAACCATGATCTAGAATCTAGAATCTAGAATCTAGACCCGTTTCCTATTTTCTCCCCTGCCCAACTGCCTCAGCTGCCTGTCTGTCTGTCAATCTATCTATCTCGTTCTGTTTCGGATTCGTAGTCCTACATTTTCTTGTCTTTCTCCACTTGTTCTATATCTATCTATCTGCAATCTACACTCTCAAAGTCAAAGCCAAAGTAAAAGACAACGTCAACGTTTCCGTCATCATCAGGATCTTGTGCTTATTATTATTATTATTATTATTATTCGTCTTCAACTTGAATTTGGTTCAGTTAAAATCAAGAATCAAGGAGCAGTGGATTTTTTACATGATACAGGATCAAAGTAAACTAGAAACAAGAAACTAAAAGCTAAAGAGACTAAAGAGACAAATTAAAAGGGAGTGAAAAAAAACCTCCTTGAGGAATCCATCCCAGCAATTTCAATTCTCCCAGGAAGAGGAAAGTAAAACAAGAAGAAAACGCAAAGTCAAAGACAAAGTCAAAGTTAAAGTTACACACGGAAAAAAAAAGTTTTAAACTTTGATGAATTCCACAAGACACAAGAGAGAGTGACAATATACTTGAATAAAAGACAAAATACCACATTCAGTCACATTGAGGATTCAGGATTCAACATTAAGTTGATTTTGATGGTGACAACAAGTTCAATTTGTTACTTTTCATGTTGTTGGTTGTTGGAGCCGTGGGGAAATTAGTGAATTAGAATTAAAACTACTACAGACTTTTTATAATAAGCTGTTTTTGTGGGAATTCCGGAATCTGGATCCGGAATCCGGATTCATTAAGCTCAAAGCTCAAGTATCAAGTATCAAGTCTCAAGTCTCAAAGCTCAAAAAAAAATATCGCTGTCATTATCACTATCATTATCATTATCATTGGGGAAGGTGCATCTGTCAATTTTATACATCATCTGAAGGATAAAGTTAATCACCGAAAGGATAGAAAAAATGAATAATGAATAAAGAAGAGGAATAATAAAGTGAGAAAAAAAATCTGATCCACAAACACTAGGAATAAAGAATAACGCATAAAGAATAAGAAAGAATCCTGATAGAAAAAAAGAACCTGTGGAAATAAATCAAATATCAAACGAAGGAGCTTTTCCAAAGTCCTGTCTCCTCAATAATAAATGAGCTCCAGTTCCATTTCCACTTTTTAGTGATTGTGTGAATCCGACTCGGAGTTTTTTAGTCTGTGTGAGTAAAGGAAGAAGAAAAAGTAAAAGAAAACCGTGTGAGGTGAGGTTTGGAGGTTTTGAGGTTTGATGAACAGAATATTTTTGGCTGGATTAAAATTGTTGGATAACGAATAACGAGATTCCAGATTCCAGATTCAAGATTGTGAGTGGAGTGCTAAATCCAAAAGCCAGCATTCAGAATCCACAAAGCTAAAAGCTAAAAGTAGAAGTGGAAGAAAGTAAAAAACACTTCAAGTACTCAATACTCTGACTTGTGAGTACTTGTGCTCATACTTAGTACACTGTTTCAAGGAGAAGGAGAAAATCTTTACCTCTTTTCACATCTGCTCACTCAGATCACGATCACTTTTTGACTAGAAAAAAAAGAAGTGCTTCCTTCCTCTTCCATTCTCCATTCTCCAGTCCAGTTCCAGTTCTAGTTGCAGTTCCAGTTGGAGAACCATAACCAAAAGTAGAAAGGAGAGTCCAGAGTCTAGAGTCAGAGTAAAAGGGAGCTCATTATGACAGGGCTATAAATGTCAGATTCACGATCGAAACTTGGCCATGATACATTCACGAGTGTTTCTTCTTCTACTTCTTTGTCTTTCTTCTCTTCTTCCAGTTGCTCCTACTCCAACTCTGCACATTGTTCTTAGTTGAGACCTCTCTTTACTCTTTACTCTTTACACTCTTTGTGCAGTGTACAGTTTGCAGTGTAGAGTGTACATATATTATTATTGTTATTGTTATTTTTATTTCAACCGTTTCTTCAGCTCCTCTGACTTTCTCTACTCTTTTTTTCCCTTCACAACATTAAACATCAAACCTGAAGCATCAAAGCATCAAGTTGGATCAACCAACGACTACGACAAAGAGGACGACGAAAAAAAACTATTATTTCAAGTACAAAAGTACAATCGGTGCATTTTGTGTTTCCTGCCCAAAAAAAATAAAGAAGGAAAGAAAGAAAGTGTCCACACTTTGAATCATAATATTATCATAATCATTATCATAATATTAAGAGTGCGGTTCGTTGGTTTTGGTTTTGGGTTTTCAGCTTGTTCGTGGTTACTGTGATTTTTATATTATAAAAATAATAATAATAATAATCTTCACTTAAAAAGTGTCCAAAAAGTGTGAATCCAGAATAAAGTGTCCAGGGAAAATGTGCTCAGTTTACTAAATAAAAAACACATGGAGAATCAAATTAATTTGTGTCAGTTGGTCCTGAACGTGAACGTGAATCCAAGGGAGTAAATCCAAAATCCAAAGGAACTCCAAAGGAAATTTTAAAATAATAATTATAAATAAAATAATAATAATAATAAGTAAAAGAGCTTAAAGCTCCTTGTTTAATTTATTGTTTTGTTAATCGAAACGAAACAACTCAAATCGTCATGTCGGAAACGACGAGTATGAGCAGCGGCGAGAAGATAGTGACGACATCAAGTAAGTAATCAATAATAATAGAATCTCTCTTGTACGCTGTATCTTGTACGTTGTACGTTGTACGAAGTACGAGGTACACACAAGAGAAAAGAGACACGAGAGATGAGAAATGTTCCATGTTCCAGGTTCACTGTTCAGTGTTCAGTTTTCACAATGCTCAAGTTACAAAATCTTCCAACTCTGAACCGACCTGAAAATGCACGTGTGCACTGCACTGTCTTCAGTCTTATGGCTTTTATATTGACGTGTGAGACAGATTTGTCATTGTCTATGTCGTTGTCTTTGTTTCTGTCGGCTGTCACTACGATCATCATCGCATTAGGATAATAATAATAATTATTATTATTATTTTATTAGTATCTTATTATTATTTATTATTTATTATCACTATCACATTTATAATCACGTACGTATATCAGTTGTCAGTTATATTAATTTATCGTTCAAAGTCATGAATAAAACAGAACAAGTCGCAAAAATACTAAGTGTCCATTTTAATCTATTTTTTTTAAAAAGCTGGGCTTTTATTTTGTATGTGTATATTGTGTAATTCTGGACATATTTAGGACATAAAAAGTAAAAACATCTGCAATCCGAAATTTATACAGCAGGAGAGGATCAAAAATACTTGGTATAAATTAAACAATAATTTTATACAATGTGTGTTTTTAGTTTTGCCAAAGTAATACGGAATATTCAACATTTTTGACTACTGCAGTAAAAGAAATAAAAAATAGAAGTAGGATGGAAACTGCAGGTATTTATTACATAATTTTCAACGCTTTGAGTTGGGTTGGGCTGGGCTGGATTCTGGTTTCTGGATTGGAAAAGAAAATACTGCAGAGTCCACAATCCACAGAGTACAGAGAATAGGACACACCGCGTGTAAATTGTAAATACAAGGGCTTAATTTAAAAAAGTGGAGTGAGTAATGTGACACTGGGAGTTATATGAAACAGCATCATGTGAATTATTATCACGTAAATTATTCTCATTCCTGCGACAATGTCCTTTCTAAAAAAATTATTAATTATGAATATATTCATTGTGATACAGATTGCAGAGCTACATTCGAAATTTACATACGAAATAAATCATTAAAAAGTATTTCTAATTCCACCATTTATAAAAGGCAAATAAAGCCCTTGTATTTTTTAAATAAAAATATTTAGCCGCTCAAAATGGTTAACAAAAAAATTACAAAGATGAACAAACTGTTTAATTTTACTACAACTGTTAGGAATTAGGAAAAGCAGAGATATGTAAAAGGAAATCTTTTAGTACTTTGATGTGGAATTGGAGGAACTTGTAGCTAAATGTTTTGTAATGTTTTGGCAATAAATTAGAGCAGAAACTAACTAAATGAAAGAAAAATATTATCATATCAATGACAAAATGTTTGTGTACAAGAAACAAAAACGTGTAGGTGTGGTGTATTTTGCAGTGTATGTGTGGAAACTAATTTCTTTTAAGTTTTAAATGTCTTTTTATACTTTTTAATTTATAATCATTATCTCTTAATTAGCAATTATTTAGGGTCTATAATGTACATGCATTGAGAGCGGATTTTGGATTTGGATTAAGATTTTAAATGAAAATGTAAAATCCATATTAAAGGTTTTAGTAAAATTATGACCCAAGGCTCAGTAATCTTGAATGGATATTACGTAAAACTCTAAAGGACTGTAAAAGTGCAGTGCGCAGTACAGAATTATATAATGTCCGTTTAATTTGGTCTCTGAATCCTTTTAAATCTCCATAAGTTTGATGTTTTGTCATCAAACATCAAACAAGTTTAAAGAGACCAAAAGATGGATTATTTTCATTTCATTCCAAAATTAATTATTATGAAATTACTTAAGCCACAAAGCACAAAGCACAAAAGAGGAAACAACAGATGGAACATGGAGCTGAATAAATCTCAAATCTCAAAGCATTGAATTCAAAATTCTACATTTGATATTCAATGTAGATATCACGAACACAATCCCACTCTGTAAAATGGAAGATGTGCATAAAAATGTTGTGTTTCTTTCCAATGTTTTGTTTCAGCAATGATGGACGATCCAGACCTGCTCGGTCCGCATCCCGTCCCGTCCACCTACAGACCTTTCCTCGACGAATTATGTGAAAAGACCAAATTCACCAAGAGTGAAATCCGGTTTCTCTACAGAGGATTTAAACAGGTTTGTTCTCCTTCATTCACATGTGTTTTCCTATTTATCTATCATTTATATTTTTACACTTATAAATTCATGTGTAATGTGTATAATACTAAACCTTTTATTTTTCTTTTATTTTTCTTCTTTTCTCCTCATTTTTTCCATATCCTTCAATTTTTTCTATATCATAGAAATTGTAATATGTATCAAATTCAAAGCTTGAAAGTTTGAAAATTTGAAAGCGTACCTCTTCTCTCCTCTCTACTCTGTTTACTTTTTCTTCCGACATTTCCATTTTCTATGTACAATGTACACACACATACAGCTTTAAAACATCATCTGTGAGAAAATACACGTTTCATATTTTCTCATCTCCTCATGGCTACAGATTACACATATTCCCGTTCTCTTTTTCTTTCTCTTTCTCCTACTCGTTTTCATTTTCGTTCTTGTTCTTGTTCTGTCTACTGTCTGTATGAATCCGTTAGATGGATAGATATTTGTGTACACTGTACACTGTACAGACTACAAACTGTACAGACGGCACTTGTGTCATTTATTTGCGTGCCAAAATCCACTAATGCTAAACCGTGTCGTCACTCTAGACACTAAACACTATAGATACTAGACTCTAGACTGTAGAAGAACATACAATATATAGAAAATAGCGGAGGTCACAACACACAACTTAGCTCAAGATGAAATAACAAGGGCAAAACATAGCAACTCTCGGTACATGAACAGTGAACATGTGATGTGTATAGTTTGTATAGTTTGTATAGTTCGTAGCATGTGTAATATGTAGTATACCGCTGTGCCAATTAATGCACAGTTTCCTTCCTCACACCACCGATCCCTGTTTACTGTTCTTCGTCCTCTATTCACTGTTCACTCTTCAATGTTTAGTGTTCGGTGTTCGGTGGTAAATGGCAAATGGTAAACATGGTACTTGGTACATTGCATCCTTCTATCTTTCTTTCCTTCTATCTGTCTCTGTATCTATCTTTCTTTCTTTCCGTCTCTTTCTGAAAATAAATATTTCCAAAGAGCTTTTTTATTTTAGCACTTTGCTAAAATGTAAACTCATAAAGAGCCTCTCAGTACTCTCTTCTGTATTCTGTATTTTCTATTTCCTCCTTTCCTATTTTCTTGGCTCTTGGTTGCATCTTGCACAAGTTTTGCTCAAGTAAACTAAACTAAATAGTGAATATCAAATACTTGAAACATGAGAGAAAAGATGAAAATGCCTATGCATAATTTCTACATTCTGCATGTATCTTTTTTCAAATATACTTATTACTTATGTGTTATGATAATGTGCAGGGAGATTTTAAAATATTAAAATTTTAATTAGCTGCCAACTGACTGACTGACTGACTAACACATGTAAAATGTAACATGCAGTTATTTATAACTCCTTTTTTCCTTGTAGCTTGTAGTTTGTAGATTGTAGATGATATGTGTAGATACATGTATATTTTAAAGGTTAGAGGATGCTGATGCTGGTGATGTTGAATGACCTTGATACTTGAATCTAGAATCTAGAATGTAGAATGTAGAAACTTGACTCTTGACTCTTAAAGATTTGTGACAGTAAAGACAATATAAAGATAATTTTTTTGCACAGCACACAGCCCACAGCACAGTAATCAATGTTGCGTTTGTCCTTTGTCACTTTTTAGACGGGAAACTAAAGACTAAAGTGCATGAAAAAGTAATACAAAAATGTATAATGAATTTTCTATATCTAATATCTATTTCTATTTTCTATGTCAAGTTAAAAGTTAAAATGCATAGATTTTTGACAATGGCAATGTACAATTGGGCATAGACTCAGATTTGGAATCGGAATGCGGTGAAGGAGGAAAATTTTGGCATTGAACACAGTTAAGTTGAGTGAACATAAGGACATTTTTTAGGACCATCTTTTGAGCTTTGCGTTTTGAGGTTTAGGGTTTAACGTTTAAGGCTTGAGATTGGAGGTTTTGGTTTTTTTCATATGGGTTGGACAATTGGATGCATCTATGGCTTTCACATATATTTTCCAAAGGAGCAGAGGCAAAGGCAAAAGGAAATGAAGACGAAAAGGAAAATGTCAATGGTAATTCTAGTTTCAGCCACAAAATCCCCCACAAGAATTATTGGAGAAAAAGGAAAAGGAGGCATTTCGTTCCATATTCTACATCATGGATCGTAGCTCATGGGTGTGGATTGTGGATTGTGGATATGCAGATATTTTTATTATACACATGTATGAATTTAGGATTCTTTTACCCCATACTTTATATTTTATATCTAAAGTCTAAAGGAATGCTGTTTCAGGAATGAGGTAAATGTTCAAAAGGTTCCTGTATCCATTTTTCCTTCGGGTTTCTTCCTCAGTCTAAAATCTAAAACAGCCTAAAATATTCTTGCTCCTCTTCTTC
>JABASP010002742.1:0-18075 GCA_019776565.1 Sminthurinus signatus | reverse complement strand
GATGCTCATGTCATGCATTCAAAAGTATCTAACATCTAGAATCCACATTATGTCTGCAATTGTTAGGGAAAGTTTGAGAAAACTCTCCACTCCCCACTTTCCACCCTGAATGAGTGTGTGTAATGGGGAAAGTCAGAGGGAGAAAAGAGAAAAGTAGAGATAATGTATAATATATTACACGTGTACATTGTACATTGTACAGAGTACAGGCTTGACAACATATATCAGCCAACTCGAGTCGAGTCGAGTCGAGTTGGAATTGGACTTGGAGTACAATGCGGGTTTTTTTGGAGTAGCTTGAAAAAAAAAAGATGTAAAGAGTGAGATTTTGGATTTTGCGAGTTGGTAGTTTTGGCACTCTGCCAGGTCCAACTAGTGAATCAACCAATATTTTAAACACTTTTACAATATGTATCTGTACTGCGTATGTACAATGTACAATGTAAAATGTACATGGTTTGTATTTCAGCTGTGTACAGCGTGCAGGGATTCAACTCATGCATTCATTATTTAGCTAATTTGAGCTGGACAAGTGTGTGCTCTGTGCTCAGTGTTCGGTGCTCACTAATTTTCACTTTTATTCACGACTCGCAACCCGTGCATGAATGTCACTGTAGTTTATTGGATAATTTGAAGGCCTGGTTCACGCGGTTTAGAATTTAGCTACGTGCCTTGTTTCTTGTGCTTTGTTCATGGTTCATGTGACAGTTGTGCAAATAGGAAATACGCAAGAATTAGAATGGTGGAAAAGGGTAAAAGTGTGAGTGTGGAGTTTGGAATTTTGTAGTTTGTATGAGTTGTAGTCATATAAAATATTTGCATCTATTTTTCAGTACTTGTTTTTCACGTACTAGAACCAAAAAAACTTTTATTTGCAAAAAGTAATAATTTGAAAGTGTTTGTATCCTCCAAACTCCAAACTCAGAATTCAAAGCTCAAAACTCAAAGCAGGGTAAAAGCTCCCTCATGATTTTTGCAAAGAATGTACATGTCAAATGCTCTTATACGTAAAAGGCTTAAATATGAAAAAGTCTAACTGATCTTCATCTTCATCCTGCTCTGCATTTGCATTTGCATCTACAATCCACAATCCACACGCTACATGCTAAATTTCAAACGTTAGAATTTCTTTTGTGGAACTAGAAAGAAGCTCAAAAAGCTCAAAGCTAAGAGCTCAGGGCTAAAAAGTGTACTTTTGTAGAGGACAGAAGACACGAAAGGAAGAAAAAAGATGTTACACGAATACAGAGTATTTTTGCATTCTGTATTCTGTGCTATGCATCATCATTTTTCTTAATTTGTGACTTTTTCCTCTTCCCTGGTTCAAGAAAAATGGAGGAGGTTGAGAAATTCCGAGAACACTTGGCATATTTTCTCTCTCTATGGTTTTGCTTTGGAAATGTCAAGGTTTTGATGAATGTCGGTTGTCAGTTGTGGGTTTTTTTGGTTTCGGTGGCCAAAGTAAGATTTGAAAGATGTAAGATTGTAAGATGTAGATGGAAATTAGCTCCAGGCCAAAAGTTGACAAAGTATGTATCAAATATTGAATGAATGGAATGAACCATCTTTGTGTAACATTTTCTGTATTCTGTACTTTGTCTACTACTTTTATTGTATTTTGTCATCACATGTATCTGTATGTTGTATATCTTGTACATTTACAACGGACTCTAATATTATTATTATTATTATAGTATTCTGTATTGTTTTACATTTTTTTGTGTGACCGTAATTTCCCGGGGGCTTTCACAGTTTACCATGGCTTAAAATTCCCAATGTCACAAGTCACAAGGCATATTTTTATAGTAATAAAAAGTTTTTTTCTCTTGTTGTATTTTTTCTTGTACTTGATTCCCTGATCTCTGTTCTCTGTTCAAAGTTAAAAGTCCTCCTTTATACTTTATGCTTTATGCAGGCTGGATTCTGTACGTCAAATTTATTTCCCGTTCTCCATTCACCTTTTTCTATTATCTATTATTCAAGAAAGGGAAAGAGTGTTGTGAATAAATTATGAATCCATTTTTTCCTCACCGCCGTCTGTACTGGTCCAAGTTATAATGAGAAATGGAGACAGAAGAGAAAGAGAAAGAGAAGATGCTAAAAACTAAAAACAACTAGATATGCAGATGTGCATTTTTCGGGGATATGAGTACATGAGTCTATTTAATTTTACAGTGGCTGTACACTGCACATTGTATAATATTTTCATTTCTTGTGACTTTGGGGAGTTGAGGCTCGGGCTTTCCACATCACACATTCCACGTGTTCTGTTTACATCAGAGGTTTTATTGGTTTGCCGCAGTTGTCATCCTTTTGGAACAACATTCATAAGCATAAAGTTTAAGTAAAATACATCTATATAAATAATATTATACAATATTCATTGTGCATGTGTCCCTGTCATGTTTCATGTTGCATGTCTTATGTCATGATTCATGATGATGATCCTCCAGTAATTATTATTATAATCAGTCTTAAATGTATCATGCTAAACTTTACATTGTGCAAAAATTATTATGCATCATGTAGTCTAAATTCTATGCTAATTTTAGAATAATTTAAAACTTTACTTTGTGGTCCTCCAATTTGGTTTAGCCTATTTATGAGACAGTAGTCACGATAGAAGATAGGAGTCTAAGTCTTCATAAGATTCGGATACAAACTAAAAGCTATACACTATACATTGTACATTGTATTTGTATATGAGTCACAAAAAATCCTTGGTCGAGAATATGAATTACTGCGGATTAATAATATTTAATATTTTAAATTCTAAGGTTTGGCACATGACGAATAACGAATGACTAATAATAAAGGACATGAATGGTGCTTCCAGCTTGCAATGTAATTACAGCTTTGGGTTTAACATATGTTAAATAATATTATGGAAAATGTATCAAAATATTGATTCAAAAATCAAAACTAGTCAAGTTCAAAACTTGGCACGGTTAATGAAAATACAGCATACCTATGTGAGAAATTTTGAATATCGACTTACAATATAAAATTTATGATTAACTCAGAATCCACAATCTACAAACATCTTTGGGGTTCTTGGCAAATTTCAAGTATGAAATGTCAAATTTCCAATACATATATAGCACATGTTTTCAGTTTGGAAGATGAAAATGTTGACAAATAGAAAATTGCCTCACCTGAAGCAATCATGTTCCGCTACTGGCTACTGGAGTCTTGTGATTCTTGATCTGCTGCGTCAAATGCAGAACGTGTCAATCAGATTGCAGAGTAGTGAATCTAGAATCTAGTGCCTCGTGTAGCATGTAGTATGCAGTGTTTTGACACGAAGAAAACTTTGTGCATGATATACTCCAAACTCCCAATTAAACCTCAAGCAAAGTAGCGGGTACTAAAATCTAAAATATCTACAATGGAGCAAATTTGAAATTCCTAGGAGAAATACAAACCAGATTTTTTCCAAGAACTTTTACTTTTCCAGGAAAGGCAAAAAAAATGGCAAGTAAAAATTAAATGAAAATCCACCTTTTTTCATCTTCATCTTTTGCATTTGTTCACCTTTGACTTTTTTTACTACTATATAAAAATACTAAAAGCTCAAAAACTTTATTTGCTGTTTGTTCGATAATGTTTACCTCCAGCCCAAAACCCCAAATCTTCATTACACAATGCACGTAATGTTTAAACAGTAAAGAAATAGTTTTATTAAACCAGTTTCTGTACTCCATTTCCCTCTTAAAAACCTCATACAAAGTAAAGAGTGAACCACATCAAAACTGCGGTTTAAATTTAGCGGTTTACCGTACTATAAAATTTTAATTGGATATCTATCTAATGTTTAATCGTCTAATCCTAATGTAATATGAAATGAACCAAAATTATCGAGCATTTCAAACTACGACCAACCTCAAACTATTTCCAAACTTTTGACTTTTGACAAGATGAACCATTAGGCATTGGGAAATAGTTTGCCTAAAATCACAGTTGAATAAATTTACTAATTAGTCCAGAGTTCCACAGTTGTTTCTTGTTCTTCACATTTCACATTTTATGTCAAATGCTGAATGTTGAATACACGCTCACAGATCCACGTGGGCGTGTAGTAAATAGTGCACATAGTAAGTATACATGAGGATTGAGCATTCTAAAAGAAGACTTATCTATATATGTAGTTGATTTAATCTTTCATGTTTGCTATATTTGTACACTGTACAATGCACAATGCACAAAGTACAAATTACAATGTATCATTCGTCATCAAGTATCATATTCAATATTCACATTGTCAGTGACATGAAAATACTTTACGCTACCCACTTTCTACTTTGTACTTTGTACCTTTTACTTTTTACTGCTTCAGCTGCTCAAAATAATCACCACAGAGTCGGAAAATACAACCTGAAATGCCCTTCTTTCTAGTTGCATGAACATTGAACATTGAGCATGCTGTGTATGTACTTTTCAATACACAAGATTCAACTCCATATCAGAAATTACAACTACGAGGAGTTGAATCCATTGCAGCGAAAAAAACACTGTACATTCGTTTCCTTTTCATTTCCTGTCTTACATCCTGCATGTTGCATGGAACATGGAGCAAGAAGTATGGAATACATTGTATCTTGTATGTGTGCTTTATTTTGTAGTTGGAAATTTCGCATTTCGACAGAGGAGAAGCATATAAAGTCAAATTGTCTGACAGCCGACATGTTCCTGTCTTTCCCATCCTCTTCTTCCCCTCTCTCTTCCAAGTTCCAAGATAACTTTAGAATTCAGAAAGAGAGAGAGAGTAATCTTTAGAAGACTGTAGACTGTAGACTGTAGAAGACGGAGGCAGAAATTGGAAGCCGTGTAAATACAAATACGAATACGAAAAGTAAAAGGGATAGAAATACAGCTACTAGATTTATTCTTGCAATATACAATGTACCGTGTACAATGTACAATTCACAGCAAGAAAGGAGTAGGAGGAAAGAAGAATTATAAATATGAGACAGTTCATTTTCCTGTTCGGACGAGGCTCAGTTACTCCTTGGTTTTTCCTTTTATTGCACATTGTAACAGATACAAAATGATACTGTGCTATTTGCCATTGTCTCCTTTTCAGGAGTCTGGAGTCTAGAGTCTGGATTTCTAATGAAATGTCAAATCCACGTGCCGTCTTAAATTTTGTCACAATATGCGATGAGAATCTAGAATCTAGAATCAAACCGTACAAGCTTACGTGTCATATATATTATAGTATATATTATATCGTACATTATTATGTAACATGTAATATACGCGGATCTAGCTGATCCATAAAATGAAAATGAAAAGTTACGAATCAGGAATCAGCAACTACAAAATGTAGAATCAAATTTGTTACAATTTTTAATAGAATCAACTGCTCCAGTATCTTTGTTCCTTAATCTATCATGACACTCCATGTTCAATCCAATCTAGAATTTCATGCTCAATTTCAGACGTAACCTAGATTCAAAAATCAAGATACCAAATAGAGAAAGTAAAAACAGTGACAATGAAATGAGTGCCACAACTTTAAAACTTTTGGATTGAATTGCAAATTTCCAGGGGTGCTCTGCAGACTACCGACCATTGAATACAGAATACAAAATACAGCCTATAAACTACAAAGTACAAAGTACACAGTAAAGAAAATAAAGTAATGCCCAAGAATATTATCCCTTCAAATTGAAAGTCTTCTCTGATGGTTGTTTTTTGATCTCCTTTATGAAATGACGGACAATGTGTGTCATTTATATGTATATCACGTCTCTTGACTCTTTACTCTTGGTTCCTGAGTCTTGAGTCGTGGCTGTTTGCAGTTCGTGTAGATAGTAGATGGATAAAAACAAAGAAAAAAAAGGTCATGGGTGAATTTTAGTGGAAAGTGGGAGAAAAGCAATAAAATTAGAGTCTGTCATTCCCGACGCTATTTGCCACTGATCATTATCAGTATGATCAATGATTTACCATAACCAAGAAAACCGTACCATATTACACATGCTATATACACTACACTGTACACTGGGAGAGAAGAAAGTTCACTATATGGTTTCACTTCAAGTGGCTTGGCCTGGTGAGATGTGATGTAATGTGAAGCTTAAGCCAAGTCAAGGGAATAGTCGGTACACATGTATAATGCATTGCATATCTCTGATCTCTCATCTCTCATGTTTGATACACAGTTGACTCAACAACTCCGAACTTCGGATTCAGGATTCGGGAAAGAAAAGGGAAAGCATAAAATAGGCATATCCTCCGAGTACAACTTTAATACACAGAAGACTGTCTTGTGCCTGGTGTATTTTATATTGTATTTATTTACTCTTCTTGGGATTCTTCTAGTCCCGGAAGAGCAGCATCTTTTATCTTTTTAACAAAGAGAGTTGCTTTGCTCCTTATTTATTTTCTATCCTGTATCAAACTGACAGTATCGTATAATGTATAATGTGCACAGTAGCATGTACAATGTACAATGCAAATACATTGTGTCTCATTTCTATCTAGAAACTAGAATCTACATCCTAAAAAGTCCTGGAGCCTGGAGAATGCAGAATATGGAAACCGAAGACCGGAGCAAGAGATTTGCCTCAAGTGTACAAGAAATGTCAAATTGGAACTACATCCTACATCCTACATGTTAGATATTAAATATCCATTCTTGAAGCAGATATCAAGCAGAGTAAAAGCCGGTATCAGGTCCGGAATCAGAACCAGAGCCAAAACTGTAGTCTGTAGTCTGACAAATAAAATCAGATAAGATAAGATCAGTAGGGCAGAAAATACATGCAGCATAAATGATAAAGCATAATAAAGAATCATGAAGCATGTACCTTGCTGCTTGTATTATGTACAATAAAATAATGCAAGTCATAAATAAATAAATAGTCAGTGAAATACAGTTTATACAATGTTCCAGTTTCTCGTAACTTTCCCTTTATAATCCCTCAATGGAATGAAAAGGAGCTCAAAAGTCGACAGAAAAAAATCAGAAAAAAATCCAAGGTCCAAGGTTGACTGGGGAAAAAATGAAAATGAATCACAATTTTGAATGATTTTATAAGCATTTTGGATTTTGGGCCAAAATCCAAACCGGAATGGGATCAGAAACAAAAGAGGAATAACTATAGCCAATGTTCAATGGTTCTGCTGAAAATAAATCTGCCACCAAAAAACAATTACAAGCACAAACACTTTGTCAGTTTGCTTAAAAATGATGGGGACTAATGGAGACTAGAGACTAGAATCTAGAGACTTGAGGGAAATACCGAAATCTAGAAATCTACAGCGAGTAACGAGTTTATGGATCGTCCTTCATGCTTCTTGTTTGGCATTTGGCATTCATAAATCCTAATAGAAATCCATTTTATAGATATTTTATACCATGATAAATAATCAGACTCAGACTTTGTTTCCACTCACTTTCCCCTTTCCTTTTCATTTTCCTTGTCGTCCACACATTGCAAATTCTATTCAAGAGGTTTCTCTTTACTTGTAAAGCTTTGCAAAGCACAGGAAAGACATGTATAAACCATGTAATAAGAGCCATATGGAAAATTCGATATTCGAGCATTCTCGATACAAATGGACTGATGAAATTTATAAATCTACATGAATCATGAATGTCGTTGCATGTTTAGCGTGGAATCTTGAATCCACACTCTAAATTCTACATTCTGTACTCTTGACTCTACTCTACTCTACTTTCGAGATTCTATGGGCAATCTGCAAATCCTCGAAAACTACCAAATACCAAATTGAGTTGAATTTAATATCCATACTTTTCACTATTCCCTATTCAGAGCCCCATAATCCAACCAACACACAACACACATACAAAACTCACCTTACACATTGTGTATTGTGCACATTGTAAAACTTATTGTTAGCGAGAACTTTCTCCATTATATTGGATTGAGTAAGTGAAGGAGATGTAACTTTTATGGATAAAGAAGTTTGAAAAGTGCGGACGTGGTATAAAATCCAATACAGTGTATCCAGCAAAATGAAGTAAACTCCCGTGTATTACACAATCTTCATCCGTATAAACACATTTGTAGTTATGTTCACGTATTTGGAATTTGGAGTACTTGTACATTGTGCACACATTCTTGGACAAATGGACAAAAGATGCATATGAATGCTTTGAATACAAAACAACAAGTACTCTGTATTATTTATTGTGTATTATGGAATCATGAGAAAAGAAAAATGCACTTTTTATGCATATTCAATAATAAAAACTAAATGTTTCACAAATTTCAACTCACAATTCCATGAATCCCAATCCGTAAAATATTACATTTAAAATTTACGGAAGCAGGAAAATTTTGAGCCTAAATGCACTTCCTCACGGACCAATAGTAAAAAATAAAAAATAAATAAAATATAAAAGTAAAAGTAGAGATTTTTAGTTTTGATGGAGAATTGAGATACACTTGGAAATTCATATCTATATAGATCATAAATCTTAAATCGTATTAATCGAGAAACGAGAGGTCCTACGTTCTAGTGAATTTTATTTTGATGTTTTGAATCTTTTTATCAGGTTCTCCAACAAATCCTTGATTTTTGATTCTAGGATCTAGATGTAGATTTTTTCCACTTTTTTCTAAAAGGTAGAGAATTACGATTAGATTTCGTTCCTGAATAAATTGTGTGAGTTCCATATTGTACAGAGCGCAGCATACAACATCTTATGCATATAAATGCCAAAAGCCAAAGAACAACATTCAAAATAAGGAATCAGAAACGCTACATGTGGATAAGTCACGACATGAAAAAGGAAGGAAAAGGACATATGGAATTTTGATAAGATATCCTAGAACTTATAGAATTTATACATTGTATTGTACAATTACAATTATAGACATGTGGGATTTTGAAATAAAATACATACAAACTGTAGACTGTAGACTGTGGAAATATGCCCTCAACAAATATGTACATATCTACAAATCCTCAAATTTGTACAAGAATTGAAAATTGAACTGAACGAGGTCCAAGTTCCAACTCAATGTAAATAGTTGATACAACATGAAAAATAAGCAGACAGAAGACAATGTCATATGAATGTGCATTTTTTCCAATGTAGGATATCTACAACCTACACTCGAATCAATATTTACAAGCTACAAAAGTTGTTTTTACAAAAGTAATTTGCTACTGTATTCCAAATTCCAAGCTGCATCTTGTTTTCCTTTTACTCGGCTTGTTTTGACTTTGCTACCAGGCAAAAAAAATAAATACAATTTGCTGTGGAGAAAATTGTGGATTGCATGCAAATATGTATTTTCAACTGCCTCTTCATTTATTTAATGTTCACTAGTGTAGAATGTAGAATATTCATGGGATGATTCATGTACCAAGAAAATGAAGAATGAGGAGCGTCCTGTTTGTTATGTGGTGTTTGGTATTAAATTTTGCAGAGACACGAACTACGAATATAGATTCGCGTTGATACGGTATTTGTATTGTTCTACTCCCATTCACAGTTCTGAATCCAGATTCAGATTCAGATCCAGATCCAGTTACAGATACTGATACGATATGTGAATTCCAATTTCAAATTTAAAAATCAAAATTTAGGAAAATGCTGGAATCATGAAATCGTGAAATCATAGGAAAGTGCTGACAATTGCTTTTCAACAAATTTCTCTCGTATATATATTTTGTCAATGTTGGCGTTTCTCCAATTTCAACAAGGCACAAAATACAAAATACAAGACACAAGACATGAAGTATTAGGTATAGTAGTGACTTTCAAAATTCAAATACTTTTTTAGGCCAGTCTTCCAAATTCGATAGTCGAAATTCGAAACATCTATCATGTATAATTTATAATGTAACATATAATAATATAATGTATAGTGTATAGTGTACTCCAACTGCAAATGTAAGCTGGATCCAAAAGTTGAAGGATGGGAGCTGGAAAGTTCCCATTCCGTGTCCACATGACCATTGTACATTTTACATATAAATTTAAAGTCCACGCCAATTTTTCTTAGAGCTCTCACTCGCTTCATTCGAAGCTTAAAGCTGTAAGCTCGAGGGTCACATATCCCAATCAACTCAAAACTCAAAAGTTATACCTGTCTACAATTTCATTTTAGCATAATTACTTCGTGAGAGAGCTGTAGTTTAGCTGTAGTGAGGAGCCACGAATCAAGAACCAAGAGCCAAAAATCTAAATCGTGGCGAAGCATGATTTCTAAATTCTCTAAACGAGTTTATCATCGCGACTGGTTAGCGCAGCCCGTCATCGTAAATAATAATCTAATTCACAGTCTCACTTTGCCCCATTCTCATTTTGCCCCATTCATACTTTGCCCATTTTCATTGCCCCACTCTCATCTTGTCAATATTAGCCAATATTATACAATCGCAAAAATTCAAAGTGAGGACAGACAGACAGACGAACGGAGCTTTCCAGCGTAGTAGGGTAGCTTCTAAACTGCGCTACTCCAAACACCAGGAACAAGAAAATATTATGTCAAATGAATGAGCATGAAAATGTGAACAAAGGATAGTTAATATAAATTTTGAATTCACCAGGTTTCCACAAAATACTACTAATGTTGCCGTTCAAAATTTCAAAGCCGTTGACGCAAACTGTATATTGTATACGTGTCTACGACTGCCGTGTATACGGTAACTCGTACATCGTGCATTGTACAGCCTACTCAGAGTAGCTGTCCCAGGTTCGTAGTAAGTTTGAGTCTTGAGTTGGTGGTTGGTGGGTTTTGTTATTATTTGTTTAGTGGGTTTCTGACTTAGCGCAGCATAGGAGCTCTCCTGGCTGCGGCCTTTGTGGTCTGTCTTTAAGTCCGTTTACTTTTCCCCTTCCTTTTGTTTTGTTTTGTTTTGCCTAGTGGGAACAAGTGGGAAAGGAAATCCTTCTCCATATGCTGCATGCAGTAGATAACTTTCTTTCTTTCCTTTGATTCCCTTACTCTTGCTTCTACAGTCTAGAGTCTTGAGCCTTGAGTAATTTCCAATTCCATATTTGAAAACACACTCTTTCATTTGAATTTTCTTTCATTTGCTTTCTCTCCATTCCCATTTAATTTTCATGCGGCTTTCTTTTCCCTCGATTACCTCTGGACGACCCACTACACATACTACACACTATACACGATACTCTTCTGTTTATTTACATTAAACATTAAACACTGAGCATTTTGGCATTGGAATTGGCATTGGCATTGGCTTCCTTTGGTCTTTATGCTATTTAAATGGAAATCTTCCATACAAACAAACCTGTACATGTACAATATGTGTATTTTATATTTTACCTCCAGCTTTACTTTTCTCTCTGCTCTGCTCCGCTATGGTTTGTCTTGTCTTTTCTTGTGTTCTGTTATGGTTGGACCGGTTTTTGGTTTTTGGTTTTACTTTTTGACTGGGCGAAATGTAAAATGTAAAATTACTAAAAGGGAATTCATCTGCCAACTCGTGTGGAAATTTTCCATGTACAGACTCTTGTACCAGCACTAGAACGTAGAACAGAAAAGAACAGAGAGGCGAAGAGGGAAGAGATTATAAAAATCCTACCAAAAGCTAAAGCTAAGCTAACCAAGGAAAATTTACATTGGAATTAAGTATAGTACAGATTACAGATACTTAATACGACCACACCAGAGCAGATGAGAAGAAAGTAGCTATGAGCTATAAGCTGTAAGCACAAGTACATGACATGAAAGTAATCGGGATTTTAAGGAAGCCAAGAAAGGTATTTATGACCATGTTAATAAGCTATCAAAATCTGAAATGGAGAGAAAGGATTTTAGATGAAGCTAAAAGCTGGAAGGAAATTTGGAATTAGGATGAATTTGGATTTGACTCTGGCTCTACTTCTGACTCTGAGGCGTGGGTACAAATTACAAATTACTCTTGTTTTATTAACTAGATGGTGGATGAGAATGTGTAATCTGTAATCTCTCATATGTACAATGTACAATTTAGATAGGTACATGATTGGTTAGGAAACCTTTCAATCAACCTTTAGATATTTCTGCCTCCTGCCCTTTTCAATCTTCTTCTTTTAAGCTCGTACAAACGCCATGGAAATATATTGTTTGACTCCATGTACAATGTACACAGATCTATAAAATATTTCATAATTAAGATGAAACTACTCCATTTAACAGTATGAACTTGATATTTGACATTTACTTGAATTAATTAGACACGAGGAAATAACTGTGCCGATTTCCTCGAGGGACTTATTTTGAGCTTGTTTGGCTTGTCTTTCAGCTTCCACTTTCCAATTTCTACTTTCTAAGTACTAATTT
This sequence comes from Sminthurinus signatus, assembly GCA_019776565.1. NCBI lineage: Eukaryota > Metazoa > Arthropoda > Collembola > Symphypleona > Katiannidae > Sminthurinus > Sminthurinus signatus. Next base: position 5,800 of record JABASP010002742.1, on the reverse strand, counting down.
CCCCCACATTCTTCAAAAGTTGGAGAGTACAAATTGTTTTTGATATAGATTTGATTGGTTACCCTGAGTAACCATTTTCATGAGGAGTTTGGAGTTTTGAAACAGAATATTAATAAGTTTCATTTACTATTTTTGTCACAGTTGTGGAAATAACGACAAAAATATAGGGAAAATAATTAAATTCCTTACTTACTATTTAGTATTTACAATTCATGTGTAAACAAGAACAGTTGCTGACTTATTGTAAAATATTGTATACTTGAAGAAATCCAAGGTTCCGTCCAGGAAAAAGTTTTTAAATTGAATTCACATTTCAAATCAAAGCCACAAATCAAATGTGACACTAATCCATTTACCTCCAAATTCAACGTATTGAATTTCCAATTGTATCTAATTTAAAATTCGAGTTCGAATTCATTTGTCCTCCTCCTTCAACTCACAACTAATCTTGGTACAATCCAAAATCCAACTCTGGAAAAACTTGGAATACTTTTAATTTGGATACAATTCTCTAGTTTCTTTTTTTTTTGTTCCCAAATCCCAAAAACGCCAGAATTATTTTGTGTATTGTATTGTGTATAATGCATAATGCACACTGTGGATTCTGTGTACATGAGGAGGAGAAAGTATTGACTGGGCTTAAAGAAGGAGGACAAGACGAGGCAATTCATTCTATTGTCTTGTCTTATATTGGGAAAAGCGGTTTACATCTTCCCACTCCTCTGCATGTTTCATGTTTCATGTTGAACTTTTGGTAGTTGTGGTATTAGGCATTTTATATCCATCTACTTTTCAATAACCTAAATGAATGAACCCTGTCTTCCAACTATTTTCAAAGAATCCACTTTCCAGTTTCCACTTTCTGGTTTCGGGTAAAAGTCCATCTCTTTTCTTTTGTTTTTGCACCCTGCGTACAAAGTAGAAAGTAGAAAGTACAAAAGCTTAACTCTGGTGTATCTCCACCACTATCTCTGTTTTCCTAAGAGTATATTCCTGGAAGATGAGATTACTTTTTCATCTCTTGTGTGCACAACACGGACTGTGCCAATCTGGAGAGAAGTAATGTATCTGTAGAGTACATGTGCATAATATATAATAAAGGGAATTCATTGGAGCGAGAGAGATCTATATGCTGGCTCTAGTTCTGGTTCTAGTGCTCAAGAGCATAACGGTAAACGGTAATGGAAATGGTAGTGGAAAAAGAAAAGGAAAATTTCTCCTTCAGCCTTTGCCTCCGGCTCTATGTTTCTCTGTTCTGTATGCCTCATTTATTTTCCCTGGTTTTCTCAGGTATATGAAACATTCTTTCTGAGCTTTAGCTACACTTACCTGTGGTGATTTTCCGATTTTGTTTTGTGTTGTATATTTTACATGGCTAGAGTAAGAGTATATTATGCTGATCAGTAATTATAAACACTGACTACTAGGTTTTTTTAATTCAGAATTCAGAGCACAATAGTCTGGTAACTGGTTTACAAGGGTCCCGTAAATTCCCATAAAATGCGAGTAGAATACGGATGCTGTTAAAACAAGAATAATCAATCTCCGTAGTTCGTGTAAAACATGAAAATTCAAATAAAACCTTTAGTACGAATAAAATGTCAGGAAGGCTCAAGTATAGTTCTTTTTTCAATAATATTATATTTTTATATTTACATAATATTTTTTAAAAAATTATGCAATGAAATCACCATTGTTTTTGTTTCAGTAACAGCATTCAAGTCCTTTAAAATTCAAACAGATGTACATTTTGTAATTTTTGTGGAGCACAAAATCTTTTTTTTTATTGTTTATGCTACTTTAAAAATTTTAAACTACAACATACAAAATGAAATGAACAATCAATGTCCAACTCACACCAAACACGAAACTCGCTCTTGTTCTCATTTATTTTAAAATCTCGACCTCTGATCTCTGATTGTATTTTTTGGTTTTAAGTAAAAAGACTGGCAGATTTTGAGGAACTTTAAAAGTGCTGTTTTGTAACAAAACAGGACACATGAAAGTACTTTGTGCTGATTTTCAACTATCTTCAACTTTCCAATTGAATTTTAGTTGTTTTCTTTTTAAAAAAGAAAGAAGAAGCATTTCCTCAACCAATTTGTTTCCAAAGTCAAAGTCAAAAGGGCCTGTAATTTTATGAATGAGGGTCATACCATGCATCTACAATCTATACTTGTGCTGGAATAGATACTATGTAAAAACTATGCTTTCTTTAGAAGTAACTTTAACCTTCATCACCGTCGACCGTGAACTTTCATCTTCCTAGATCCTAGATTCTAGAGGTTTCCAGTTTGTGGTTACAATAACATGAGTAAAGTGTGGCGGATGGAGAAACTTTTCTGACAATGAATGAGACGAGAATCCAGAATACAGTAGATTCAAAAGTAAAAAGTAACACAAAGGGTGAAAGTATCATGGAAAGTTGATGTTTGATGTTGATGCAAAGTTTTACGGTTGTCAATGTTCATTGTGCATTGGAACTTGGAACTTGAAAAAAGGAAAAGAAACACGAAAAAGAGACATGTATCAACAATCAAAGTACTTTGTTGTACCGACGCCACTTTCCCCTCTCTTTCTCTGTATATATATATCTAGTCATCCCTGGCTGAACTTGGCTTTTACTTACTTTTAATCCTACAAAAAGACTCTGTCATCTTTTATCTTTCATCTTACATCTTACAGCGCTTAGACATGAAACATTAAGCATTTTGCATATACCTTAAGAATAAAAAAATGTAACCCATGTAAAATGATCATGATGAATCTGATTTTGAATGTTGTAGCTTTTGATGGTAAATTGTGTCTTCAAAAGCTTCAATTCAAAAAGATGTTATATAAAATTTTCTATTTTCGAATTTTTTCATTTCAGGTACAAAAGCCAAAATCCGGATACGAAGATGAAGGGAAAAAATCAAAGTGGAGTGAAAAGTGAACAGTGAAAGTGGAGCTATTTTATGATGAAAGTTACCAACCGAGCTTCATTTTGTTCTTCAACGTCGGAGACTCGGGTCATGAGTTCCAGTGCTCTAGTGTACAGTGCCCATGAATCAAAATGATGTAAACCGAGAAATAATATGGATGTGGATAGAACTGTGAAGCTTGTCAGTTCTACTGTGTATGTGTATTGCCTATTGCTTTGACGAGTAAAATACCACAATTGTACAACTTTTTTACTCTTCATTCTTCATCCAGCTCGTACTTCAAATACTCCGTAGCCCTGAACTCACTCTTATTTACTACAGTGTCCGTTGTACATTGTACAGTGTACAGTGTACATCGTACAAGAAAAGAAAGCAGTAAAACTAGAATCAAGTTCAGGGGGAAGGAAAAGTGGCAAGAATCATAATTGAAATCCAAAATCTAAGTCCTACTCGAAATCATAATGAACGATTCAAAAGAAGTTGTAAATTTTGTTCGGATGCTAAGTGCTTTGCAATCATCGCCCTCATTAAGTCCAATTTTTCCGTCCTCTTCCTCGTCTTCCTCCTCATCCTCCTCTTATTTCTCCTCCTCCTCCTCCTTTGGCCAGCCGGCTTTAATCCCAAGTGGAAAATCCCCCATTGGACCGGATACAGATCTCCTTTACGGCCACATTGAACCAACTCTCCACTACGCGGACAATGGGAATGCAAGTAATGGATTCGGAGAGGATGAAGATCTCGATGCTTACTCATCTAGCGCCTTAACCTTGTTCTGGGCGGTCATGTTCAGCGTCATGCTTTCCTTTGCGTGCATTGGAAACATTCTTGTCATTTGGATCGTTTTGGGTATAATTTACCCCCTCTCTCTGTTTTGTCTTTATTGTTTATTACTATTTGTTAGTTCTAAACTCTAGAATTTTAAGTAGCAATTATACAATTCAACTTCTTTTTTTTTACACTGTGCAAGTCTTGATTCTTGATCGTGGTCTTGTGCCATTAAGCAAAAAAATTTACCCTTCACCTTGTTTCTTGTTAAAGTTATTTCTTGATAAACTGTGAATTTCGAATTGTGGATTTTAGCTCATCGGCGGATGCGGAGCGTGACAAATTACTTTTTACTAAATTTAAGCGTGGCTGATTTGGTCCTGGCGTCACTTAATGCAGCTCCAAACTCTTTTTATATGCTCCGATAGTAAGTCCATCTATTGAAAATTGAAAATAGTCACATTTATAATCTATAATACAGTATTATCAGTAAATTCACTAGTTGATTTTTTCTTTGCTTAAGAATACACTATGAACACTGTAATTCAGGTGTTTTCTTCGTATAACATAATTGTTTTTAAATTACTTTTTACTTTACAGTGACTGGATATTCGGAAGCTTTTTATGTGTCGTAAATAATTTTGTTGCCAATTTCACCGTTGCCAGCTGCGTCTTCACGATGACTGCAATCTCGCTCGATCGGTGAGTAATTTCTCTTCTTTTGTTTGTAGTTCTATAGAAAACAGAAAATGAAAATTGGCTCCGTTTTTGAAGGACAGTTGATATTTGTCAAATTCCAAAGGAATTTGGAATTTGTAAATTGGTGAAAATTCTGTTTTAAAAACAAAGCAAAAATAAATACTACGTAAAATGTGCCCCAATTCTCAATTTCCGAGTAAAAAAGGTTCAAGGTCGATGAATATGTCAGTGTAATTTGAAATTTGAAACAAAGGAGTAACAAATAGTTCCTGGGGTTGACTCAAGTCTGAAACTCAGCTCCAACTCCAGATTCCAGGTTCCAGGTTCCAGATTCCCAGTATAATTATTATGACTGAGAAACTGAGTTATCTATTGTCCTTTTTTCCAGGGTTTTTACTTTTTACAAAGTCCTTGTCTCTTTATTACTCTGTACATAATTTGTCCATAGGTAAACTCTAAATTGTAAATGTAGGAATATGATCTGACCCTATGATCTGAGTTTTTTGTAGTTGTTATTAAGGAAAAAAACTTTTAAAGTTGGCAATAGTTTCCTGTACCTAAAACATAAAAGTTCATCGGGTAGAAAGGTACATGAGAAAGGAATAGGAGTTTTATTACATAAATTTAGGATCTACTGTTAGCAAAGCTTCCAAATGAATGCTCTTTCTCTCCATCTCCGTTCACCGTTTACTGAAGGAATGCCAACTTTTATTGTTCATTGTTCCTCAAGGATACACTCCGGTCCTTTGGCTTTGGCTTTGGTTGGCTTCAGTTTCCGGTAGTCATGGTTACTTTGTAGATAAAATAAATATAGCCCAACGTGGAAAAACACTTGAATTACCCATCCGTATTCTCTCTCACTCTATTCCGTAGATTTCCTTTTGATTTCCATTTTCCATCCGTTCGTTTGATATTTGATATTTTAGACGAATGTTTGATGTATGACATCTCTGTGTCTTTTTGGATTCTGAATTCTAGATTCTACCTTTTGTTCCCTACCTTGAACGTTGAACAGGGAACTGGGAAAATTTGGCATTGGCATTTTCAAAACCCAAAGCTCATGAACTTTTGTGAATGTGCAATTTCCTTCATTTATGACAAATCAAAAGAAAATCCTAGAAAACAACTTTCCCTGTGTTGTGTTTTTTGTGTATGTCCAACTCCAAATCCAACTTCAACTCGTAGTTTGTAGGTAGTAGATAAATGTACCACACTATTTATTCTTAGGATATTTCATTCCAGTAACCAGGATCCAGAATCCAGAAGCATGCCTTTAGTATTTAGTATACATGAATAAACACGGGTACAGGAGTACCTAAAGAGGGAGCGAGCCAGAATACACGACGGATTATAATATTGTATTGACGCACTCATACACAGACTTCAAAATATTATAATCTGTCACTCAGTGA
>JABASP010002741.1:0-18077 GCA_019776565.1 Sminthurinus signatus | reverse complement strand
TCGCTTCCGGAGCCTAAAGCATTTTTGCTTTCAGGGCGATATGAAATCGTCACGAAGTGAGGATTTTTAACTTTATTTGTTATTGATTTTTAATACCATTCTAAAATTCTAAAAAATTAGCATTAGTATTCAATATTCAATTCTCAGTTAAAACTTTTTGTAATTGTCTATTTTAAAGAAAAAACACATCACAAATGTGAAAATTCATAGACTTTGATATAAACAAGCAACCAGCGGAAATAACTCCTCTGTTACTTTATACATATTTACTTGATACAAGTCCTTTTTACTTGTATCAAATCCTATTGTTGTTTTTTCACAAGTTATTTTGTTCCGCATCTACTCTAGATTTCTAGACTCTAAGATACTCTGACTTCTAATCTTCAATCCTCTTTACTCTTTGCTTTTTCGTTCATGCATCAATTTTTTTTGAACATACATCACACGTGGAGTAATACTAATACTAATACAAATGCTTTTGTCATGTGACAAGCCAGAGCTTTAAGGTTATTTCCGGGTCTTATTATTCCTCATCTTCCTTTAGTTTACTTTTCATCTCGGATGTCACATCTCGGATCTCCTATTACGTATATTATATTATGTATTATGTATTATGCACAATGTACACTGTACATTCCACATTGAAGATGTGGATGTCAGGTTTTACTATTCTTGTCTTCTCCCTGCTGTATCAATTCACATTCATGAATGTACCTTTTCGTAATTTGGATGTAGAATCTAGAATCTAGATTCTGGGATGTAGTGACTCGTTCATTCTTCATTCTTCATCCTTTCAACAAAGCCTACTTGCCAACATGTACAATGTACAGTGTAGACTGTAGACCATACATGCTCATACGCAGCATAATATAGCACATCACAGTTCACAGTACGATGCGATAAGTGCAATTTGTCTCCTGGTGTCATCCATTCCAGCACTAGAACTGGTACTGGAACTAACTCTTCTCTGTCGTCTCCTTGGTTCTTTGGCTTTGGCTTTGGTATTCAACATTCACTATTCACTATTCCATGTATTCGCCCTCTTTTTCATCTCTTTCCTGGTCGTCCTTTTGCCATTGCTATCGTCGCCGTTGTCATCCTCCTCGTTGTTTCTTCACGATGGATTTAGATTTAGATTTTCTCTGCTGAATTTCTCCAGTCTCTCACAAGTCAGAACTCAGAACAAGAGCTCAAAACATGTCTCCGCTCTCCAGTCTGGAGTCTGGAGTAGAGTAAAAAAGACTAAAGACTCTAGTTCTAGTTGTAGTTGTAGCTGTAGCTTTGATCTTTAACTCCCGGCTATATTATCACATATTATATTCTATCATACAAAAAAGAACCTTCTCCTTTTATTTTTAGATGACATTTTCCTCTTTTCACTTTCCTGGAACCTGGAATCTGGAGTACTCTACCAATCTCATCTCATATGAACCTTATATCTTATGTACTAAAAAAGATACAAAGTACGAAATACGAAATAAGAAATCATCCTACGCCTATCTTTGTGTGAGTAACGAGTTTTGTATTTCAACAAATACAAAATAAAATACTGCTGAAATACTGTTTACTATTCCGTATTCGGTATTCAGCTAGTAAAATCAGCATCAAGTAAAAAGCATGTGAAATTATCTAGATAGTTTGAGAGTTAAAGTGTGTATATGAGGAATGAGAAAGAAAACGGCTTCGGTTACGGTTATGGTTCTTCCAGGTCCCTTCAGCCAAGTTTCATCGCCCAGAAGAAACCAAGTGGGAAAAGAAAGAAAGGGGTAGGAGAAAGACAAAGCTGAAAGCTATCGTAAAGTGAAAGACAGAGAAAGAAGGAATCCGGATGGATTCTGCATTCAATGTTTGTGTGTGTGAAAATCCGCATAGACTTTCCGCATACTTTTTCCTATTTGGGATGATGTACAGACTACACACAAAAGATAAAATCGGAATGTGCGTGGTGCGTGTGTGCGTGTGTGTACAATTTAAATCATGGATATAGATATAAATTACAAACAAATGCGTCAGTCGTACATGTGTGTGCGTAAATTGTATGTATGTGTAATGTGTAGGCGTGAGGGAGATTTGAGATTGGAGAGTAGCTTTTGAATTTTCCTGAAGAGATGAACAAGAGAGGAATGAGGCTGAGACTGGAACTGAAACTAAAGCTAAAACTGTGGATGGTGGATGAGGATAAGCTTGAAAGGCAAAAGCATCTCCTTATAATACAAAAATACAAGAAGAGTGGGAGAAGGCAGGAGGAGAGGGATGTCGACAAAGGATAGGGAAAAAAACGAAAACGAAAAAGGCCCAAACGCAAGAGCCCAAGAGCTTTCCACTCTCTCTCTTCTTTCCATGGAGAAAACAGAGAGAGAAAGAGAAAGAGAGACAACGAAGAAAAATGGGATGGAAGTATGCTTGAAAAAACCATGAATCTTATCTTTGATGCATATTTCAGGTACTCGGAGGAGGAAGGAAGCAAATATACAAGGAGGAGAAGTAGAAGTAAAAGAGAGAAAGAGAGAGAAGAAGCACTGGCAGTAATGGCAGGAAGAAAATAAGAGGAAGACGATCGAGTAAAGTGCCTACATGAAATATACCCCACTTGCAACTCTCTCTCTCTCATTTTGATTCTCGCTATCTTCCAAACACAACTACTTACTTTGCCTATTAGAGTCTCTGCACTTTCTATTCTCTCTTCTCTCTTCTCTATACGCTCTACATATGACGATTAGATACTTTTTCTCTCCTTCCTCTCCTACTTGTACTCGTACTTTTAATACATGTAATATATGTGCTACCGCAGTAGGAAGTAGATACAGATATAAACTTTCCTGGAGTCTTGTGTCGTTCTTCTCCTTGCCTTTGTTATTTTGGCCGGGTAATCAAACTACAACAAAATCCGGCTTCACCGGCCTAACTAAAAAAGCTTAATCCAGCACATTGTATTGTCATGGACATGCCATGGCCATGGCCATAATCAGAACTACATGCTACATGTCCATGTACAATGTACATTGATATTACACTACATGACCGGCATTCACTCTATCCACTATCCAAAACCTCAAGTCTACATTGTTGTTCTTCTACCACCTCCTTCCCACCATATCCAACCTTATCCACTGAAATGTGTCTGGTCGGCCTCTTCCTTCCTCCTTGTTCCTTGGATCTTGTATCTTGTATCAGCAAAAGCATCTTTGCAGTTCCACACTTTCCAGTTTCCAGTCAGCACGTATTTCTGGAGAAGAAAAGGGATTATGGCAGGTTGAGGAAGTGGTAGTAAAAGTATTAGTACTATTACTAGTATTAGCATTAGCACTATAGTAGTAAGAGAAGTGGTACTGTCATCCTTTTTGTAGAGAAATGTGTTTTCTTTAGTACGGAACAAGAATATAACAAGAGGAGAGAAAAAGGAACAGGGAAAAAGAGGAACAAGATCCAAGATTCATGTACAACAAACTAAGTACAAGGAGAAATAAATGGGGATTTATTTATTTTTTTTACATGAGAGTGGGGAGTGGGTGCAGACTAAAGAAAGAGAGAGGGTGAAAGTAGTTGAACTAATCGGACTACAAAGGATAAAGTTGATTGCCGGATTAAAATGTAAAAGTTAAAGTTACATGACCGTCCCGCTATCATTATCATTATGCATACATAAAATAGAAAAACTCTTTCTGGCCAAGGGTCGTGACAAAGATAAGAGGACGGACGAGACAAGGAGACAAAAAGTGAGACATTCATTGACAAAGTTAGTTGATCGCAGAGCAAAAGGAGAAGAGGGACGGACGTGCTCAATAGAAGTGCCCAGATTGTTCCAAAGTAGTATAATTGCATTAGTTTTCCTATCAGAGTCACCACAAAATATCCGGAAACGAGAACTTATATGTTATTATATAGATATAGAAGAACATATTAGAACTACTTTTCCTCACTGATACTGCTTAACTTCTACATTCTACGTGTATGGTTTCTGCTATATTATAGATATGAGTAAGGATTCAAAGTTTAGTTTAGGTATTACCGTCGAGCTTCAAGTCTCAAGCCATGTGCGGAAAATTTCTCCCTAATGTACATTGGTAAATGCTGGGACTGTGATAAAATAATCATATTACACCAATAGTATTGATGCCCATTTCCAGATAAAGCCCAAGAGGTCAAACCAATTTTCCTAAATGATCTTTTGAAATGTTTCCCCTTTACTTCTTTTGAATAATATGCTTTTAAGTAATAAGTAAGAGAATTATTATACTATTCACTTATTCGTGTTAGTATTTGTATTTTTTGGTATTTGGCAATAAGTATTTTTACTTTTGATTTTTCCAGTCAAGTTTTTATTACAAACACTCCATTTTAAAAGTTTTCATCTTGTTAAATACATTCAAATTCATTAATTCATTTGTTATCTCGGCACTATCATTTATCATTGTAACAGATATTCATGTTCATATTTCCTATTCATGTACAATTATAATAATACGTAATGATGATAATCTAATTAATCATTTGTAAGAATAATAATAGTAGTAAATACATGGTAAATAGTCATCAGTGTCATTTTTTTTATCATATGTAATGGTTTAATTTCTCTATCATATACATATTTTTTGTGTACAAATCTTAATCATTAACCATAAATTAATAATACTCATTTCTCATGTCATTTCATTGTACGCATTTCAATTATGTCAATTACCAAGAATAATTATCATGCCACCAACGTCAGAAAGGTCATAAGTCATGTAATTCATAATTCATATCTTTTTAATGTTGTTTTTTATAATATGATTTATTTATCCTGAACTGTGTATTAAGTATTTCATCTATAACTCTCTTCTCATTAATTCATATTATACATAACTTATAACAAATAACAACTTGATTAGTATTAATATTAATATTATTACTGTCTTCTTTATCTAGCACTCATAACTCTCGTACTCTACATTCATAATTTATCGTACATATCCGATTCCGCTCCATTTTTACACTCTCATAATAATATTACTTTTATCTTTTATCTCTTATTTTAAAATAACAAGTATTATATTAATTATTATTATTATTACTTTTCGTTAAAAAATTTGAAATTTTATTTTATGGCATTGAGTATAACATGTCTCGTATGTGGTCTTATATTTTTAAGTAATAAATAATTTATTATTCCATATCTTACGTATGTATACCTTTATAAATTACTAAACCCATTCTGTCGCTGAAGTATATTCGCTCCTGTAAATACAAAAAAAGATAAAAAATATTATTAATGAAGCTAATTTCACAAAAACAATATGTACATGATATGTACATGATATAAAAAGTGCAGGAAAAATTAACTTACAACCAATTGATGTAAAGGAAATCCACTGTCTTTTGAAATGAACTAAAGCATCTTCCTTGTATATATGCTAAAAACGTTGAAAAAACACTGGTTCTTTGCTCTTTGCATTTTGGTTGAATGCACACATGTAATATGCACATGTCGTGAACTTTACACCGTTGTCTCACGGTCAATCCGAATATACTCGACAGAATGGTCAAATTGTCAGGAGAGGGGGTCATGTGGGTCAAATCGTGGGATTCTCCTATCCATGCTTCCAACTCCATTACCATCTTCCTTGGCGACTCGCCCATTAAGAACCGTTCTTTTGATGAACACACACAACATGACGAGGCCACAACAGACGAGTGCGGAGACGACCGCGGCTGCAACTGGAATAATATAAGCATTTAAGGAACTTAATGTCTCAATCTTTCCAGATTTTTTTCCTCTTTCGAAAGACGATAGTCACAAAAAACGAAAAAACATTTGTCCTCCACAATAATGTGAAAACTATTAATGAGCTAACCTGGAATATAAACAGCCGGTGACATCAATTGGGTCAATGTCAACCAGAAGGAATCACAGGATTTTTCATCAGACAAGGAAATTACACAGTGAACTGTGCCATCGCACCACAATTTTTCACTGAAAAATTAAAAGTATAATAATAATATTATTAGTAAAAAAATATACCTTGTAGAAATGTACAGTTTTTACAGTACCTGTTCAAAAATGGTTATTTATTTTTCTTACCTAATGCACGCGTTAATTTCAGGACAGAAAGATGGACAGATGGGTTCATTTTCATTCATTTGAGCTAGGTTGTCACTGATGATGGCCCCCTCTTCGTCCACTTTGGGTGGAATTAGTCCAGGGATGAGGGACACATTCGGAGTTAGTTTAAAACTATGGGAATTTTTATCCAACCCCTTTTCCATATTAATCATTGCGAGTTTCATTTTAGCTGACATCACTTCCAACCATGAAATCCGGTAACTGTTTCGTAATTTGAAATTCAAAGGCAAAAATATTCATTGATATTAAATATTATAGTATTATACTATATGAAAAATCTACATCTTTTTGTGCATGGGAAAAAATGATGAATAAATGAAAATGAAAACAGTAACGGTAAAATTACCTTCCAAGTTCTCGTCCGATGAATTCTATAATAAATTTGGGAGGAGCAGGTGGATACAGTGGAGAATTATATTGGTCAAAGTCCTCGGAATAAATTTCGACAACTTGTCCAGCCTTTTTAGTCATTTGTAGAAGATTGGAAGCTGGACAGATTTTTTGAACCCTCTTGTTATTCCGATCATAAATAAAAATCCGATTCTTGGTCGTGGGACAAAGACGATTCTCAAAGGTAGAGATGGATAAATAGTCCATTGAATTACTTGGTGTGACATTAAAATGACCATTATAACTATTCCCACCTCCACTCATTCCACTCATCCCATTCATCCCACCCGTCCCATTGGCCTTCCTCCCACCGTCCATCATGGCGAAGCCGGGAACTCTCAAGTACAGTGAATGACCCTCCTTCGCCTCAATGATCCAGGGATAGTGTTCACAAGTTGGGGGCTTCTCTTTAAGACCGTGACTAAATGAACTTTCCAAGGAGATCATCCCCGATTCGGTCTTCATATAGTGATTGTCCCCACGACAACCACCCGACTTGACTTCATACTCCAGGAACACAAAAAAGTTCTCAGGTGAGTCCGTACTCTTCATATTCTCAATGGTGAACTTGAGGTGGACTTTCCGACCGAGGAATGTAAAAAAATAACTAGGATTATTACTCGAATTGCCACATATACAGTTTTCATGGGAGGAAACGTTCAGGTTTGTCCAAATCTCCTCGTACACTTGGAGTGAAGCACTGGCACGATTTAAAAACCTATGACTATTAAAGTTACTGTTAGTATTACTATTACTATTACTATGACCACTTCCACTTCCACTTCCACCACCACCACTATTAGGATCCATAGTATTATAATAATTAGTATTTTGGGAATTCTCCATCGTCTCATTACACACATAACGTCCCGTCTCAAAATCCGTCAGAGTTTTACAGGGACGTTCACCAAAGGAGGAATTTAATATTTTTATATGCAGGCTCTCATAAGAGGGTAGAGTGAAAGTGTAGATACACGTCAAATTCGTCCTTCCTCCACGACCAAAGTCAAACACATTGTCACTCGTTCGTATCACACCCCGATGACTCTTCATCTTGGCCAAATTGTAGTGACGATTGCAACTCCCATCCGTCCCAACGTGACGTCGGACAAACTCGTAATTGAATTGATAATGAAGAGGTCGAAGAGCAGTGCCCTGGAAAATTACCAAATACACAGTTACACAGTTACAAAGTATGATACATCATACATTCCACCTCAAAGTCATAACCATAACATTTAATTAAAATGGGAAATGAACCCACACAACTTTTTCATAGAACCATTTTAATTAGTACACGAAAGAGTAAAAGAGTAAAGAGATTTAAGTAGTTGGTAGTTTCGAGTTAAAAAGTTCATTGTACTGACAAAGAGTCTATGAAACAATTCTTTCTGTAATACATGTATCATGTATGGCTAAATATTGAAGGCTAAGTCATGCTTGTTACGATAACCATTATTAATATTTACTTTAGAAACAAACGTGAATTAGAACTAGATTCTACTTTCATAAATATACAATATACAATGTTCTTTGAAAATTTCCCAACGGAGACTCTTTTCTCTTTTTTATTCTCTATCATGTTGTATTATGACAAGAAAGTAAATAGAAAATTTGGAGGGATGAATAAAACAAATGAAAAAGTAAATAAATAAAATATAATATTCATTTTTTTCTGTTTATTTGCATATTCTCTTGGGAATACCCAGATTCAAGTTTAGATTCTTTTGGAGTCCAGAGTCTGTCCTTTTCCTTTTATGATTTACGTAAAAGCTCATAAAGTATAAAGTACAACGTATAACTGCTGATGCTTTGTTTTTAGAAAATTTGAAAATTCTACGCAGTGATCCAGATTCTAGATTCTAAGAGTCATTCTTTTGTTTTTGATCTCTGCCTCTTTCTTCTTACTGTATGCATGAACTCTGCATCACATTCTTGTAAATTTTTAGGCTATGCATTTTTCAATTCTCAAGACCGTCAAGACTAAAGAAACCTGAATTTTAGATTTTAGATGCAAGTGATAGAAAAATTGTGAAAAATTGAATTTTTTTTCAAAAATTAATTAATTGTAGGAACATTTTCAAAGGTACTACCAGAAAGAGTTTGCTAATAATACTTTTCAATAATAATACTAATAAGCAATATGACTCCAAGTTAATGAATGAGACTTCAGAGTTCAGAGACAAAGCACTCATATTTTATATAACAAAGCATAAAGCCTTTGACATGTTATACTTTATACTTTGTGAATACTGAATAAAACTAAAGTGAAATTTTATACTCTCTATCTATGCTGTATAATGTATAACGTAGAGTAGATAGTAGGTACCTCCATGAATTGTTGTTCAACGATGAGACGATTTCCAGCGGAGATGTATGATTCATTGGCAGTGCAAGCTCGAACGATCCTGGTTTCATTTTGAAGAGCCTTGTGGTCACAGAGTCGTGGGAGTTCATTATCACAATAAGAGCCCAAAAGAGCGTTATTACGACTATCCAGACCATCCATGATACGAATTCTAGTCGTACAGTTCCCAGAATACTCCTTCGAGTCCTAAACCACACCAAAGCAAATAACAAATAACAAATCCAAAAACAATGACAATTATTAGAATGACAAAAGCTTCTTTATATAACATAATATAGATCAAATTTAATACGATATATAATATAAGGAAGTAATAACAAAGAAGCAAGGAGGAGGAAGAAGAAAAGAACCAGAACAACTAGTATTAAAAGGCATGTATAGTATACATATTATAGCGAGTATTATATAGACAAGGGAAAGGAATCCCAATAAAGAAAAAATGCATGACACGACATTATTGTTCTTGATGCCGGTATCTAGTATCTACGTAGAATCTTGGATCAAGATTTTCCAAGAAAAAAGATGGGAAGTACTGAAAAGAGAAGCATATAGCATATACAATATACAATGTACACTGTATAATGATAAACAAAAGAAAAAGTATCATGAGAAGATGAAGATTCTAAAGAGTGCAGTATAAATTCATAGTTGCATTGTACACTGTACATTGTACATGGTATTATACATTGAGTATGCAGATTCACAGTACAAAGTACGACGAAAGAAAAGGATTTAAGATCCTTTAAGGTTCCAGATACCGGGAAGAAGATTCTATATTTTCACCTTCTTGTACAATGTACAATTTACATGAAAAGACAAAGACAAAAGAAACAATAATATAGATGTACATAGTGGTAAAATGGTAAGGACAAGCAGGAAGTAACGGAGACAACAGAGACCAAGTTGGGCCAAATCTATACATGTATATTGTATATGTGTGCCGTATCCACCACTAATAATAACAATAATACTGCGACTATCCCTGTATGTTATATGTTATATGTACTGAGTTCTCCTGCTGTTATGACTATCATCAGAACTACATCTAGATTCTACATTCTACATTCTAGATTCTAGATGTAGAAAGAAGCATGTCAAACTGTTACTACTCGAGTTTTTGGACAAAGTTTTCCCATGAAAGCTGCCCAATTGGCAAAGTTTCCACCAAGAAACTTGCCTATTATCCTCAGCACCAAAATAAAATAAAATAAACTAAACTGAAAAACCAACTCAACTCAACCCAACCAAATGCAGCACAAAACATAACCAAGTAAATGGAATCAAGGAAAAAACGAAAATCATGTCCTCTACATACATATACGTTTATACTTTTTTACTTTTTACCCCCTTCCAGTTTTCAGTTTACACTTTAAATTAACAAGAAGTGGAAACATCAAGTCAAGAGCTTATTTTTTCAACAACAAAAAAACGGAAAAACGAAGAAAAACTTTCTGTCATTATTTTCCTATCTATTTTTATGTAAGACACAAAAAGTTAACTTTTCCTCAAATATCTCTTTATCGTATTCCAATTATTATTATCAGTCTGACTCTGACCTTGTTTTTTGTTTCTGTTTCTTTTAGTTATTTTCAAGTCTCAGGTTTTCTGTGGATATCTTTTGTATTTATAGAAATAGAAAATAAGTACATTTTAAATACAATTACGTTTACTTTTAAATTTACATTTACATTTATATTTACGTTTTAAATTTCAAGCATATCAGTAATGAAAACTGTTTCTTTTTAAAATTCTCAAGTATCAAGTATCTCTTCTTAAGTGAGTGAAAAACGGTCTCATGTGCATTCTCCATTTTCGATTCTCAAGTCTCAATTCTCGAATGTCAAACATTTTACTGGTTCGTGGAAAAGAATTGAAATGGAACTATTTCATTTCAAAGTTTAGAAAACCATCTTACGTATTGCCAATTGCCAATTTTAAATGCTAATCTATATTCTATATTCTGTATTCCGTATTACAGTGCACACTTGTACAAAGATACTTTTCCACTTCTCTCCTTTCAATTTTCCAGCTCTAGTTGTAGAAGTGAAATTGGAGAAGACCCTGGGAATAGAAAGAGAAACAAAGAGACACGTGCGTGAAGGAAGAGAAGGAACGACGTCTAAGTCGACATCGGCATCGACATCGACATCGACATTTCCGTTTTCTTTCTTTCTGTATATTTCTAGGTATCTCTCCTACAAAAGATGACTACTTGTGCATACGAGATGAATTCCAAATTCCAGGAACCTTGGCGCTTAGAGAACTGAACTAGAGAAGTTGAAACTGTTAGCTGAATCCCAACCCGAAAGTTTGGAGTTGGAGCTGGTGAAAACTGGAACTGGAAACTAAACATTTATTGGCAAAGTCAAAACACACCAGAAGGATGGATGGACTTGAATAAGGGGTTCTCACGTTTGCTCTTTTAAATTTGGTCTTACTCCAGCCTCAAGACTCAAAGCTCAAAGCTCAAAGCTCAAGGATAAAGTAGAAAACAATGTTCCATGTTTAACCGTTCAGACCTCAGGCCGAATTGACGGTCGACGGTCGACTTTTCTTCACACCTCAATTTCAATTTTTGGTGCAGTGAAAACGGGAAAAGTATAGACAATAGACAAGGCCATGGAGAAAAAAGAAGATCCATAGAATTTGTACAAAATACACAAGATAGTTTAAGTTAGTTCCGCAATCCATCGCTTCACTTGTTTTCTCTTATACCTTAAGCACACATGATTTGTTCATTCTCACAAGATGAACTGGAGTTGAAGGCAGAAAATTCAAGGAGACTTGGTTCTTGGTTCTTGATTTTTGATTCTGGGTTCTTGATGAAAGGATAATATTATGTATGTTTGATGTTTGAAGTAAAAGTATAGGACTCAAAACTAAAAGAAAGATAGATAGACACTAGACACTAGGTAGTTAGTTAGTTTTCAGAATTTTAAATCCCGTCTATCTACTTGTTAACTGGAAGGAGAATTCTTTAGATGATAAAGTTTTTACTTTGGATCTAGGTTCTAGATTCTAGATATACATAATATACTTTATACTTGCATATTGAGCTGTATAGTGTCTAAAGACAAAGATAGGAGCTAACGATACAATATTGCTGAATCAAATTCCTTTTCCATGATTGGGATGATTTTTATCCAACTCTGGTCTCTAGTCTCTAGTCTCTCATCGCTCGTCGTTACACTTGAAACTTGAAAGTTGAAGACAAAAAGATGCAGGGAATTCAAAGGAGGATAAAATCATGAAATGTTCCATTTTCCTGCTTCATCTCCGTAGCTCTTTGTAGATACTTCAAGACATGTGCACACACGTACATACACAGTATACAGTATACAGAGACAGGGATAGGTTCAACGATAAAGATAAAAAAGACACGTGCTGCTGAGTAACGAAAGTTGAGAAACTATTCCGTATTCTAAAGGAAACTACGTTAGTGCATGTAGTAGGTATTAGGAAGTGCGTATACTAACTACTGTACATTGCACATGTACATCCCTACTTGAATGTCGAATATCAAGCTCAAGGATCAAGCCAATATGTATTATGTATAATACATAATACACAGAGGCATTTAAAAGGATGAGTAAAATGGGGAAAGTTGCTTTTTACCTTTATAAGTCCGCGACGGTAGGCGACAAAGTAAATCCAAATGGCCTCATGTTTACTCCCGCGAAACTCGTAACGACCTTTTGTAATACATGTAAAAATACGAAATATTGAAGTTCTACATGGATACTTTTGAGTTTTGAATTACTTTTACATTTTATGCACAAATTTTGTTTTTTGTTGTACCAACATAATGAATCATTTTAAAAGGTATAATAGAAAGCGTTTAACACTTTTTTTTAAAAAATAATAATACAATAACAGAAAATAGTTAATGTTTTTTTTTAAACTGAAAGGTTAGGTACGAATTATGGATGTGGAAATTCAAAATGGAAACTCACACATTGTCCCCTGTGGCACGGTATGACGTGGACTGGAAACGATACCAGATTTTGCAGTAATCCAATTCCCACCAACATGTTGTGCTTTGAAATCCGGACCTTCACTATCTCTTGAGCTTATAAACTGAAATTAATAGAAAAAAATAATTTCAAAGAAGTGTTAAGATTCTCTGTTCTTAATACTCTAATATCTGACACTACAATACATAGAAAAGACAAAGGACAAAGGACGAGAGAATAAAAAGAGATACAAAGAATTAGAATACTTACAACAAAGCTACAATTATGTTGATGATTAGTATAGTCTGCACTCTCCGAGTCGACGATGACAACCCCCACATCTAGTTCAAACCCTCGAAGTGGTGATGGGAAGGGAGCGGCTGGTTTTGGATCCAGAGGATTTCCAAAAGCAGTGGAGTGGAAAGCAACTAGGATTGCTGGACCCGAAGATGTTATGGGAGGAATGTAAGATCCTCCACATAATTTCAGTAAGACGGGGTCATTGGTCGTCGTCCCGTCATAAACTAGAATGAAAAAATGGAACAAATACATTTTGTACATTATACATTATATTTTAAGACCGTGCTTCTCTTTTATTTTTCTCCTAAGCGTTTTACAGCTACTAATAAAATTCATTCAAACATGTAACATGGAGAAAAGAGATAGAAAGTAAAGCTTATAGATCTACAATACAGTATAAAATACTTGTTTCCCCTTGTTATTTTGTCTTTTGTTTTATGTATCTTCAACTGTATTTTTTATTTTTTTACTTACTGATGAGAGTATCCCGATCTCCTCTACAATCTTCCCAGGCGAGGAACGCATCTACATTGGTGGACTCAGTCAAGGCAAAATTTCCAGATATTTGACGTCCTGGAATACTCCTCAATTGAACTTTGTGAGGTTTGATTTGATTTACTTGGATGAGCACTCGTTTACAGGGTGGTATCTCTCGTTGTCGCACAGTGTAAAAACAAGTCACATTCCTATGTACGTCAAAAGTCAAAATCAATAAAAACAAAAAATACTTGAGTTTAACTTTTGCTCCATGATTTTCATGTACTATTTTCCCACTTTTTATGCATGAAAAATAATGATAAAAGCTGTTATATTTATTATTTATGTGTACCTTGGATATAAACCTGGATAATTTGGACTTTGGATTTTACACCGAGTCTTGTGACATGTGTCAAGAACACGAGAACAATATGTGTCTGGAACCAGAACGCCGCGCTCAATCGGACTATTCACAAGTCCATACCTAAAACCAAAACAAAACAAAACAAAAAACACAGCATGTTCAAAATATGTTTAATGCACATTTTACCTTTTACCATTTTACCATATTTTCGGAATATCTAGTTTCTAGATCTAAATCTAATAATACAGGTAAAAGGTAAAACGATGTGCATGACTGAAATTGAAAAGAGAAAAAAAAGCATTTCTCACCGAACCACAGCCAGAGAGCGAGGAATGAACTTGTATCGAATTTTGAAATCAAATTCAAGTGGATTTGGTTGTTGAGAGCTCGTTATAACAGTTGTATCTCCACCTTTAGACGTCCACTTGCTAAAATTGTGAACTGTGTCATTCGTTGAAGTCGTTCCATGTCCTCCTGATCTACTACCACTACCACCACCACCACCACTGCTACTGCTGTTACTTGAACTCCCTGATGAAATTGAATTTGAGCTCCCTCCTCCTCCTCCTGTACCAGGCCACTGCTGTTGTCCATTCCCCAAAGTCAAAGTCAACACAATAGCACTCATCTCACTAAAGTAGACCGAGTATCCACTTCCAGAACCACACCAATGACCTCCCGTGATTGGTCGATTTATCTCAAATATCTGGAAAATTGCACAGGGAGAAAACACTTTAGAGTTTGGATTTTGGAAATTCAATTCAATTCTGGTTTCAGGTGCATCTAACTTCTTTTTTTTCTGGTTTCTACAGCATCTATCTTTTTTACCATGATAAATTCAACGTTGTAAATTGCTTAAAAGCTTTATAGGTTGTAAGATGCTCATGTGATATATTCTAGATTCTAGATTCTAGAATAGTAAAAATCAATCTCTTACCTGCAAGGACCCTGTAGGACAACCATTATCACTGGACGAGGCAAATTGTCCAATATTGATGGAATCAAACATGATCTGAAAAACATAAAAGAAGAAAAAACAAACAAAATACAATAATAATGCGAGTGTACTATTTATTATTTATATTTACGTATGTTACAAATTACAACGGTCATGGTTATTTCATGGTTATTTTGACTATTATTAATATTGGAGGGAATTATCAGGAATGAGGAGGTAATAAACATAACATATAACATGATATTTCCTAAAAGTCTCCTCAATAATAATAACAATACTAATAACAATCATTTCCATGGTATCGGATCGTATCTTATACATTGTAGTATCGTGTGCTGTGTCGTATGTCGTTTCATTTCATTTCATGTCGTAATATCATTCCGTCTCATTCCACATCCCATTATATTCCACTGTCGATCGTCCTGTGGTCTCCATTCTCCATGCTTTTGTATTTGTACACTGTACATTGTACATATTGGTTCAAGAACAAGAGGAAGAACAAGAACAAAACCAAGAGTAGGAGTAAGAGGTAAAATATTGAACCTGGAGCATGGAGCAGTAAGACGTTTAGAACACAGAACACAGAACATAGGACGAAGCTATAGCTGCAGGACGTGAGAATGGAAAAGGAAGCAGAGACTCTAGAATCTAGAATCTAACTCTAATGATAAAAGTCTCCAAATTACAAATCAATACTTTCTTCTCCATTTCTTTTCTTATTTTTTTTGTCCTCGTCTGTGTTTTTTTTTTCAATTCTCAATTCCATTTACGGCATTACGTATTAAAGTCAAATCTCGTTCTGTCCCTACTCTCTACTCTTTACTCTATACTATTACATCTCTTATGTATGGAGTATAGAAACACGTGTATTTTGCTTCTAGGTTGAGTATTGAGTATTGAGGACGGCATGGGAACAAATTACAGTATCCAGTACCATTGTACGTAATTCCTATACAAGGTAGGAACTAGGAACACATTGCACATTACACATTACGTAATTCTATCTAAGAGCCTGGTGTTTTTGGAGCATGGATGTATCAAGAATCAAGAATCAAGAAATGGTGAAAGATTTCCTGTTTTCCTCTTCTCCTCCTCTTATTTTTGCCTACACCTCTTCTGCAAATACACAGTACCCGCAGGAGAATCGACACGGTGTTTCCTCTCCATTTCCAGTCAGCTTCAAATACAAATCCACATCCGCATTCCCATTCACCATTCACCATTCACATCCCAGCTTTTTTCTTCTTTTCCCAATTCGATTCCATTCTGTTATGGTCGGTTCTCTGCTCCCCGTCCTTCCTGTCTCTCTCACTTTCAGTCCTAATAAATAATTTTTGCAATCCACGTATCTGAACCTAAACGTGAACTGTGAATGGTGACTAGTAGGCTCATTCTTTCTTTCTTTCTACCACTCTACTAGATTCTCTGCAGTCTGCAGTATGTTCAATGCTCAATGTTGAACACAGTACACTTTTGGTTTTTGGTTGTAGTATCATATTACGACCCTCTTACATTTCCGTACTTCCTTCCTTCCTCAGAACTCAGTTTTTCCTTCCTCTCCCAAAGAAAGAGAAATCCTATTATTTTTCTCTATATTATTATATAATATAATGTAATATAGGTACTTTTACTTTTTTACTTTATACCTTTTCATTTTTTCCACTCCAGCCACAAAATATAAAATGACAGGAAAAAGATGGTTCAAGATTCAACATTCAACTTTCTCCAAAATAAAACCACACGGCACACGACACACCAAAATGGATAGTGTGAATAGTGAATAGAAAAGAGTTAAAATATAAGATTACGCAATATATAAAATATCTGATATCCACATCTAACTTCAACTGCAATTTAACATCTAGATTCTAGATTCTATCTTGTCTACATCCGCCGTGTAGCCGTGACTCGGATTTGGTCCAGAATCCAACAGACATATGGGAAATGCAGTGCAAATGCGGGAGTAACCATACCAAATACCAAACCACAGACCGGAATGAAAAGGTTCCACAGTTGAAATATGGTAGATGGTATATGGACCATTTAAGAGTTTTGAAATTTTCACCTTGTCCCAATCTCTCTTTTCTCTCTCATAACTTTACACATTCAATGCAGTATAAATTCAACTTTCTCTTTCTCTCTTCATTCATTCTTATGTTCATATCTTATATCTTATATCCGTGAAAAAGGATCCGGAGACGCTGGGAAAGAGAAAAGAAACTACTTTACAGTTTTTAAACTCTTCCACTCTTCCACTTGGAACTTGGATAAAGTTCCTTCCTACAGTACGTATCTTACTACGTAGGTACTTTTACTTTTACTTTCTTCATTCCTTCTTTGGCTCAGACTTCAGTCTTCAGACTTCACAATCAGACTCCACTATTAATATTACTATACTAAATGTAGCTTGTACCATGTACCGTGTAGACGACGGATCATGCAGATCTACACCATAATCCAAAATCTACACCACACTACACCCTACAGAATTTATAATGTCAGGAGAGGAAAAAGGAAAGAATGAAGAGTATCTAGTATCTAGATAAGGTTACATATTACATACACGTAATCTGTAGTCTGTAGTTTGTAGTATGCACTTTAAAATTTCACATGGAGCATGGAAGAAGATGCAGAGGAAGTAAAGAGTGAAAGAGTGAAAGAGTAAAGATGGAGATGGATGAGATAAAGTGAGGAATTTGCTCTCACATCAACACTCGGCACTCGGCACTCGGCCTGAACTTGTACCTCCGTTTACTGATACTCTATCCGTATCTTTTGTATGTACAATGTTCAATGTATATCCTTCCTCCTGCCTCTAGAATGTATAACATGTTCAAAGTATCAAGTGTAGTTGGATATTATTATATTCTGATACACCGTGAAAGATGGATAGATCTTGTATATGTGCATATCTTTTTGTAGGTGTGGATTGGAAAATTGGGATATCAAAATTGACAGGGTCTTTGCAATTTCTCTTCCCCTTTCACCATGTTAATAAAATGCTTCATTACCACGTTCGATCTCGATTCCCAGAGACGCTGATGTTTCTATCCCTTTTGTCATACACCATAAACTAAATCATAAAAAAGAAGGGAAAGTCTGCTCGGGAAATTTATGTGGGATATAAAATTATAATACGCCACCAACCACCAACACCACACACA
>JABASP010002740.1:0-18078 GCA_019776565.1 Sminthurinus signatus | reverse complement strand
AATATACATAAACTCTCATAATTGATTGAAATTTGAAATTAATGATCAAAATAGAAGAGTAAAATTTATTAAACATGATTATTATATTATGTAGATAATAATAGTATTATGAATTCAACAAATAAACTACTACTAGAGTAATATATTATGGTACATCATGCCCAATGCAAATGGTTTCATACATGTATATTATTAATATATTATTTATGAGATAATATATGTATGAAACCATGTCACATAATAAAAATAAATAATGAGAAAAGTTTTTAAAATGGTAAAGGAACAAAGCAAATTATTGTTAAAATCAGTAAAATGAAAGTAATTAATAAAACAAAACAAACAAAAAATGAGAATAAACAAAACAAATGAATAGAGATGAAAAACTTGATGTCAAGACGTAGGAGTGGAACAGCAAGTAGTAGTAGTAGTAGTAGGTAGTAGTAGTTGAAGAAGCAGAAGAAAAATAAAAAAGAAAAGAAAAAACAGAAGGATCTCGGAATTACCATTACCCTTGTAATGAACTTTTAAATTGTTCTCTGTAAAAAAATACAAAACAAAAGAATCCACATTAACTTTAAAATAATATATATATATATTTTTTTTTAAAGATTTAAAAATATTATACATTACTATTATAATAGTATCATTATACATTGTTTTTGAACTTACGTGATAAGCCAATAAAATTGAATTTATCTTTCGGACTCCATGATCTTGGTAAAGGTGTTTCAGCTTCATTTACCAAAGGATATAATTCCTTGATACGATCATGAGGAAGTTGATCTGTCCCTTTGAGTGACATTTTTCTTACTGCCATATGACAATCACTGTCAATCAATTTTTTAACACCTTTTTCCTTTTTCTTCCTCTCTCCCCTCTTTACGTATCTTCTCTAGATAATATCTCTCTTCCTTTTGTTCTATTACAAAAGTACTTCAATCATTTGCGTCTTTTTTATTGTGGATTGATGCTGCTGGTTATTATTGTTTTATTATTATTATGTATTTATTTTGTAATTGATGAATAGCTATATAGCTGTTTATTATATTATTCTTATTATGTTTCATACCACACACATTTAAACAAATTAAAAATTGATCTTGTTCATAATTTAAAAAAAAAAACGTAGACATACATATATATATACTAGGTTACTAGATACACACATGTATATAATATACTTTTAATGATTCCAATTTCTTTTGTTTCACATTAGTAAACGTGTATAGTATAGATGTTATAATATTATTTTATGCACACACGCACATAACACATAAATATAAAGTATGTATTTACATATTTTATAATGATGATGATTGATGATGATTCAAAACAAATATTAGAGGAATATAAAATTGAAACATATATAAATATTTAATAATAATTGAAACGGATATTTAAAAAAAAAAGTTGTTTTTAACTACGTCGTAGTCTCCTCAAGAATGAAAAGATATTTAAGATTTTGTTGAATAATTATAATTTAGGTAGTTAACTGAGAATATGTAAGTAGAGATATGACGTTTTAAAATGCTTTAGTTCAATTATTTTAATTTTATTTCAATAATATTATAGTTTGGTTACCCAGTTGACTTATATTCTTTTGCCACAGCTGATGTAGTGCTTATATTCTCTCTTCTTATCATTTGCCATGTACAGATTTTTCTCTCTCTCTCTCTTTCAAGTTTTGTAAAAGTATAATAATTTTATTTTTATTCTTGTATATTTTTAAACACAATCTTCCAGAGTCCACTTTTTGAAGGTGATGACTGAGAAAAAATGAAAGCCAGTTTAATAATGTTTTATTTGATGATATAGGAGAGGAACGACTGATTATACAATCGAGACATATTTAATAATGATTAAAACTGAAGGATATTATTATTATTTTTTTTACTTTTCGATTCAATCAAAATCATTCCATCATAGAGTATAAATAAGGTCTTGCAATGCCCCTTTTTTAATCTCAATTTATTATTATTACTTTTAATTTTTCTATACAATTAAATGGTTCATTTTAATGATAGTTTTAATTGGCTAAATAATGTTCATGTATGGACAATTTAGTCATGTAATTTATATATTTTTCCAAATTTTACACATCCGTTTTATTGAAATTTCAGTTTTTTGATACGCAATTTGTTTTCATATCATCGAGTGGAAATGTGTGCGGATTTTGTATTTTTGGATTCCGGAGTTTTGAAACGTATAAAATATAATTATATTTAATTGTAATTAGTGTTTTGTTTTTTCTAGGGACAAGACAGGTAACTAAACATATGTAGATATAGAACCCATGTATTCAAATTATTATCATTCCTCTGTTTTGTTGTTGTGTTTAACTATAACTAATTAATGTGTTCTTTTGATTTCTCTCATTTTCAGGTGTACTTTTTTACTTTTTCGGAAAGGAATTTTAGTTATTCATGCGGTTTAATCAGAAATAGATCGTGATGGTTTAATATTAGTTCAAGGAAGGATTTAAAGCATAATATATATTGTACTTCAAAAATACAACGATGGAAAATCTATTTGAAGTTTTCAAATATTTGTCAGCACCTTTTGATAATAAAGAGGGTAAGAAAACATTATAAATTAAATATAATATCACTATACAAAAGGAAGGGATATTTACACTAAAAATAGAAAAAGTAGCCCAACAGCTCAATAAAAATAAGAGCAATGTTGTTGTTTTTTCTATAATATATGATAGAGGTTTTGTATGATATGTTTTGTGCGTAAAAATACACACAAACACACACAACAAATAATTTATTAAATGTAACTTGATGTGTTTATAAATAGATTCTTATATACATAGCTTACAACTAATATAGAATAAGATAAAATAAAAAATATACCTTTAAAATATATATGTATAAATGTTTTTGTGTATATATAAATAGATGACATAAAAAAGGAGTCTCCTCATTCACTCATCACAGCATTGACAGAGAAATGTTGGGAAAAATTACACTGGAATGAATTGCCTTCTTCTTTTTCTTCTTGTTCATTCAAATATAATCATCACAATGATGAAGACAGAAAGAATGAAGAATATCCTCATTCCTTTAAAGAAATTGAAATTGGCTTGTCATCATCATCATCATCCTCCTCAGCAACTTGGAAGTTCACATGTACAATATTAGAATTGTTGACCCAGCTTCGGACAAAGATTGAAGAGGTGGAAGCTAATCAGAGCATTGAAGAAAGATCGATTGAAGTTTTAAGTTTACAACATCAAATGTGGGTACAAAAATGTGTAGAACTTGTCATTGGATTTGGCATTTTGCCATATTTACTTCCAGGGGTTGGAGTTCCAGAAAAATTACGGAAAACTAATAATACATTGACATGGGATAGGTTTTGTGATGAGGATCGACGGGCATTTCATCTCATTCAATTTTTTAGACTATGTCATGTGATTGAAACACTTTTAACTATTTCAGAACATCCAAGTTTAAGTATTCTCATTTTACCTAAACATCATTGTGATATTTTAGCTAGTTTACTTCAAATTTGTAAAGCACCTTTAGCTAAACCACCATCATCTACTACTACTACTATATTGTCTCCATCAATTGCAATTACAACTACAACAACAACAACAAAAAAAGATGAAAATGTAGATAATATGGATATAGAACAAAAACAAGAAAATGAAAAAGTAAAAATAACACAATTAGAAATACAACAACAAGAACAAGAACAACAGCAACAAAATAATTACAAAAATAATAATTTTAGTAACCGTTCTAATACATCTCCACTTACATTAAATGAATATAAATATGTATTAGCAAGGAGAGAAAAATTAAATATCCTTTTTGAAACAAATTTTTTACTTTCTCCTACAATTCAAAAAGAAACTTTAGTCAACTCATTATTTATTATTGGTTCTTCAATTAAACCACGTTGGATTGGAAAATCTTGTTATAAAATTTTATATTCAATTTTATTATCAGATGATAATAATGGATTACTAATTATATCAAGAACAACTATTAATTCTTTAGGTCGTTCAAATATTTGGAAAGTTACTCGTGTTATTTCAAATCTTATAAAGGAAGCTATTTATATAAATTTTAATAATAATGAAAATAGTAATACACCTACTACTACTACTACAACTGAAGAATCTTTAATACAAGGAAGAATTATAAATCTTTCAAATCAAGCTTATGATATGCTCATTAGTAGTCATAATGTGTGTACTAATAAAAATTTAGAATTATCATCATCATCATCATCATTTGATTTAGAAACAATAGAATGTTTAACTACAGTTGCTCTTACTTGTGGATTAAAATTATTACAGTTAAATCATCAAATAGCTGAAAAATATTTTTGGAATCCTTTATTTGAACCACTTTTGAATTTAAGCCAGCCTAATCTAAAAATTAATCAAATTAATAATCCAAACCCTTCTTTATCATTGTCGTCTACAACTGTTCCTAGTTTGTCTTCTTCCTCTACATCATCTACATCTACATTTACATCTCCTATGTCTGTGAGTATTGAAAAAGTTGAGACATGTATATTATTTGTAGACAAACTTTTGAATGTGGCCCCAGCAATCGATTTTTCTTTCCCAGTACATTCTTTCCATTCTATTTGGTCTGTCCTCTTCCAACTTTTTGTAACTTGTGAATCGTACATGAAGAGAAAAGTTCAAGAGCCAAGAGTTGCGGACAGAGTACAAAAATTACACCATAAATTAGAATCTGTACTACTAAACCTTTTTCTTGTATTAGATTCTATACATGAAGCTATACCCGAGTCAGATAAAAAGTCTTCGACCTTTTTATGTGAATTTTGTATTCATTTAATATTGAATGATGTGCAAAAGACAACTAATACTATTTCTGCCACTACTACTACTACTACTTCTACAACATCAGAAGCAGGCGGGAATTCTTCATCTTGTGGTGGTTTAACTTTTCAAAGTAATGGTAGTAGTAATTTCAGGGTAAACAGATTTCAGTTTGACATAGTAGAATGTCTTGATGATTCCAATGATGATGATGTTGTTGCTGTTCACCAAGAAAAAATACAAAATGATAATATTGATGAAGTGAGATATGTAAGAGACCGTGATAATATTCAAGTTAAAATGAATACAACTCCAACTGCAACTACTACTACTAATACTACTACTTCTAGTAATATGGAAGATGAAATAAAAATAGATATTGTACGACGTTTCTCTTGCCAAAATCCTACTAATAATGATAATGATGACAATAATACTTTTGAACGTTTGAGTGATGATTGTGCTATCCTGTCAAGTACAATTCTTAAGAATGAACAAGTGAAACGGGTCACTGGGAAACTCTTCTGTCAACTCCTTGGTTACACTGAAGGAACAGGAGAAGAAGATGAAGTAGTACAAGTTGAAGAGAAAGGAGACAAAAATATTCAAAAAAGTAAAAGTAGAATAGTAGTAGTTGAAGACTCGGTTCATGAATCCTCCTCAACAACAACAGCAACTTCTTCTTCCCGCCACTATAATCACCATCAGCCGTCAACACATCAATCGAGAAATAATTTTGTTGTTTCAAACTCTGCTACTACTTCTAATACTACTACGTCGTCTTCGTCTGCATCTTCTTTTTCTTCTTCTGATGTGAACTCTCAAAGTGAATCTTTAGGAAATTACTCAATGTCAGTTTCACCCAATAAAATCAAATCAAATGCATTCCATGTTGGCAGCAATATCAGTAATAGTACTACTAGTAGTAGTAGTAGTAGTAAAAGTCAAAGAGACAAAGTACAAGATGAAGTAGTAGTAAAAAAAGAAGAAAAATTAGAAGGAATTACAGTAACAACCTCTCCACCTCTTTCTACTACTACTACTAATACTAATACTGCTACTACGTCTACGTCTACGACTTTTAAAACTCGTCCAATTTATCACAGTAAAGTTTTAACAAAATTAGATTTAGAAGAAAAAGTTCAATGTCAAAAGTTTGTTGCAATGAAATTACTTGGAGATTTGGGTACGGATGAAAGTATTGTGGAAGATCTGGGTGCTGTACAAGATCCATTAAAAACACTTGAATTTCTTGAATTAATCATGAAAAAATTGACTATTGAAATGAATAGTGCTTCTCAATCTGGTGATCCATATGAATTCAGTCAAAGTGTAATCTTTTCATTAGGAATTTTAGGAACATTATGTGAGACTTGTGTAGCAGCAGATGAAGATAATAAAAAGAAAATGAAACAAGATTTTCATGGTGCTAGTAGTAGTAGTAGGACAAGTGCAAATATGAGTAAAAATACTACTAATACTACCACTACTAATAATAATAATATTTGGAATGAACTCAAGAGATTTACACCATATTTACAGTGTTTTCAATGTACATCTCATCCTGGTTTAATTAATGCTGGAATTCCCTCAATGGCTCAAGATATTTTGATATCAATAGAAACTAGAGGTAGTCATGGATTGGAGAGTAGTAATAAAAGAAAGATTGAGAAACTAAGTAGATTTGAAGAAGCTTTGAGACATGTCAATTCTCCAATGTTACCCATTAAAGGTCATGGACTCCTTGAGTTAAGAAGACTTGTCGAAGACAAAGATCCAGAAACATTAAAGAATGAACAACTTCTTCTCCAAATTTTCAAGGAAGCAATAAAACATGATGACTCATATGTGTATTTAATGGCTATTCAGGGAATGGCTAGTCTTGGTCTCAAATATCATTCTAGTACTGTACCCATTCTAATTGCAGAATATGGTTGCTTTGATGAAAGCATGTCCAAGAAAATGAGTGTATTAATGAGTAAAGAAGAAAGGATAGAATTTCGTATGAAGATTGGAGAAGCACTTGTAAAAATTGTCCAGAGACTCGGTGACATGGCACCAATCTATCGAGCTCCACTCACAAATATCTTTTTTCATGTGGTTCGGGATGAAGATCCTTTAATACGAGCCTCAGCATTGTCAAATTTAGGTGAACTTTGCCATTTACTCAAGTTCACACTCGGAATCATCTTAACTGAAGTAAGTTTTCAAAATTATTATTATTATTATTATAACAATATTACCACAACTACTACTAAGAATAATAATAATATACATCCTCAAAGGAAAAAAAAAATTCTTTTGTAAGAAAAAAAAAAAGAACTCTTCTTCTTTTATTACACCTACTCACAAACTACAAATGAAAGAGCACAAGTCCAATAATAGTACACATTTATAGATATTATGCAGCATTATGCAGTTGGGAAACTTTTTTTTAAATTATATATCGGTTGGATTAATCTTTCTTTGATGCTTCAACATCAAGATAGATTGAAGTAGACCTTTTTCTTTCTTTCTTTTTTTCTTACTCTCTCTCTCTCATATCTTTTCTTATTTCCTACTTGGCAGCATTTTTTTTTTATTTTTTGAAAGAGTGAAAGAATTCTTTTTATGTTGACTCTTGACAACAACAACTAATACAATTATTTATTTTACCGAACATATTTCTACTTTCTGCGGGTTTTATTTTTAGGTAGTTCCTTTGAACTAAGATATATAACAAATAAAACGAATTATTATTATTGTAATTTAAAGTATCATCATCATCTAAGAAATTTAAACCAGTATAAATGTTCGTTCAAAATGTTCAAATCTTCCTACATCTTTTATGTTATACGTTGTTTTTTAAAAAACCAACATTATTTCGTCAATATTGATGCATTAATTTATTAGGCTGTGATATTGCATGATGTTACTTGAAATCTAATTTTAGCTTCTAACATTCAACTCAAGTTTTTAATGCTGTTTTCCACTAGATACGCTTACGTATGAAATATTAAGTAGAAACTAGATAATAATAATAAGTGTTATGCAAATTTTGTAGAGGTTAAATATTTTAAGGTAAAATATTATCACAGGAAGAATATGGAGCAACAGAATGGAATAAAAAGTAATCTCTTTTTTCAACTAGTTTTTCATATATTATGTAATCTGACAAACTCGGGTATTTCTATACCATCTTCATATTGCCTGTGCTACTTGTATCATTTTATCAAGTGTAATATTTTCATTTTTCTCCACATTCCATAACATTTTGTAGGATTATTATTATGCCTCGATTCAATTTTTTGCATAAGATTAGCATGTTTTTTTAAAAAAAGCAGAAATATCCCCTCAAATTCAGAAATTGAAACTTGACAGTGCTGGAGATTTAATAAAATATTATGTACAAGTAATATGTTTCCATGTGGTGGTGTAGGCTATCCAATCCCATCAAATCTGATGCACTATAGCTTATATATATTTTGCAATACGGTGTGTGTGGTCTATAAATATGATACATGTCATGCTGACGTAGTTTTTATGGAATCGTCATTCTATAGATTCTAGAATACTTTCTCTTTCATATTTCATACCGTGTCACTCTTACTTTGTACTCTATGTATATATTTTGTACAATTTGCCACATGGCTAACAAAATTCTTAATACTCCAACATCCAATCAATACTTACACGTTGAACGTTGACTGCATGTTATTCTGACTGAGAGAATCTTTTACTGTACATTTTGTACATTGTATATTATTATTGTACATTATGAAATGGTATTATAGATGCTGTGACTTTATGCTTCCTCTGCACATTTTACTTTTACCGTAAAAAGTAGAAGAGGATAAAGAATAAAGAACGATTGAGCCTCGGTGTAACTATGTATACATGTTTCATGTCTATCACTATGGATTATGGATAGTATGTAGTACTATTAAAAATATTACGTGTAGAATATTTCTCTTCCATTTCAGAATCAGAATAAGAAAGGGATAGGAAAAAAAGGTGTGAAAGTATTTGGTGGAAAGAAAGTATACATGTTGTGTAATATAAAGAGTACTACAGAGTACAGAGAGTCAGGGAGGACAAAAGGAAATAGTTTTGCAAGGAATTTAGCTCGAATAAAAAAAAAGAGTGCTGAAGAGTGCGGAAATTCTCCATTCAGTTTTGTCGTTTAAGAAGATGTGTGATGGTTTTCAATGGGTGGATGGATGGATGGATGGATAGATGTATAGAAGTGAAGACAGAGAATCTGAACGTGAATGAGAGACGGCTGTGCTCGGACAACTTATGTAAGGTACACGTTGTTCCGGTTGGTTGAAATGGCATTTCATACTTTGTGTTTGTGGTGAGAGCACGAGTGTTCCGAGTTCCAGTGTTCAGTATTCGGTATTATATCCCAGGGCAGCTGCTACCCTCGGAGAACTGGAACTGGTACTGAAACCTGCAACTGACTTGACTTGACTTTCTTTACTAAGCATTTAGTATTAGAAATAGCTTTAATCATTTAAGATGACATGTACACTGCACCTCCTATGTATTACTTATTACATGCAACTTTTTTTTTGGCTTATATGCATCATGTGCAATGTACATTGTACAACCTTCTTACCACAATTTGCTCCTTTTTTTTCGGAAATATTTTTTTTTTTTGCTCTGACAAAACTTCAAAACTAGAGATTAACCTTCTTCTTTTGCCTAAGCAGCATTCCTTTTTTTTTCATACTTACCATACATACATATAAATGTTCAAGTGGTGGTAGCAGTTTTTCCTCTCTACTTTTCTTTTCTCCTTCTTCTTTTCGTCTTTCTCATGTCTTTGACTCGAGACTCGAGATTGATTTTAAGGTTGCGTGGAATTGAAAAAAAAAGAGAGAAAAGCTTCAATCTTCAATAGAGATGTGCCCTTTGTGTGTGCGTAGGTGTATGAAATGGGAGGATTTATATTTTATATATATACATATAATGATGAGTATGCATTATATATCATGTGTACTTGACTGTGATTATTCTACTATGCATATTGTACATGTCTGTGATATGTGTATGACGTCTATGACAACTATACCAACTCCCTTTAATTCAGACTTTCTGTTCTGTTCCTTTCTTTTCTGCGTGTGTGTGTGATACGATATAGGTATGGCATTGTGTGAAGTCAATCTTTACGTTTGAGAAACACGTGGAAGTGAGACGAGCAGCTTTACACTTGATCGTCCTTTTGTTACGAGGAGTTGGAAAGGATTTCACCACTAATTATTTGATCCAGGAACGAGAGATTGGCCAATACTTACGAGATGCTCGAAGACTGCTCATGAGAATTCATGAAACTGAGACTGATCCTCCTTCTTCCCTTCACGCTCAACTTGCTATTCAAGAACTGGAATTGATTGTCAAAAAGGTTTTAACACCGTCCAATAAAATGGAATACAAAATTCGTGTTCTAGATCCCTTGTGAATTGTGATTGGGGAGAAATGTAAAATAAGCTTTTTCAAATCACATGATAAAATTTAACTATACTACTCTCTTTTTTTTATAGATTTTTGAGCATTATCTTATGATATAATGATTCATAATATATTGGAACAAAATATCATTATTTAATATGAATATAAATGTGATAAATGATAAACAAGAAACAATAGACAGTAAAAAATAAATAAATACTGAATTAATTACTTCAATTTTGTAATTTTGTAAAGTTTTACATATCATTTTTATGATGTATAATTGTTTTTCTACATTTTTTAAGAAAATTTTCTTATATTATGTGTATTTGTTTTCACTATTGTGCCTTCTCAAGTTATATGAATGAAAAAATCAATTAAAAGAACAATTATTTTATTATTAGTTTTATACATGTATAAAACCAGTTTGAACAAATAATAAAAGTTAAAAAATGACTAAAGACTGAATACTGAACTCTTGATTGAGCAAAAGATCAATTAATTTGTGTGAAATTTTAAATAGTGCATCTAGTATCTAGAGTTATCAGAGCATTCATTATAACACATTTTATATTCATGTTAATACTTATAGTGAAAATTCCATGAATGAAAAGATTAAGAAAGAAAGCATCCAATGATTGAAGAAAGGTCAGAATGAGAATAATCATTAATCATGGTACTTACACATTTTGTATTCAAAATTTGATTTTAGCAGGTATCTTTTAAAAACAAGTTTAAGGAAATCAAAAGATTTCTTAGCAAATATATACAAAATCCAAAAAATGAATATTTGACGCTGCTGAAAAAATTTACATGCATCCTACTTTATACTTTCATGAATCATGGTCATTTTGAATTTTGAAATGCACTGACGTAAACTCCGAGGAATTTTATTGCCTCAGAATAAATTTTATGCATTCATTGGTTTAGAGTTTAGGTCCATGTTTACATTTGTTTATATTTTATATTACTTCAATATTTTGAAAACTGGGGGTGTATTCAGTAAACATGGTCAATGGTCAACTTATTCAATAGCTTATTGACCAAAGTTATGCACTAACATTATGATAATGATGATAGCTTCAAAATTTCACTGCATGCATAATTCATAATTTACAATCAAAACATATTGTGTATGATATGTTCAAAAATACGAAAGATATTGAAGTGTTGAAATGCTTTATGTACCTATATTATACATTATACAATTCAGTAAAAATAATCTACAAGCTTGTACTCTTACACTTTTTAGACCTTGAGACCAGCGAGAGAGAGAAGAAAGAGAGTTCACACTGAGGTGCACATTGATGTATTATTTACATGAGTGTGCACATTTTATGATGTGGATGATGGATGATGCACCTGAAAGTCATGATTTATCAATTACTGCATGCAAATTTAACCGGGATTTCCTGTTTTCAATTTTTTTTATTTTAACAGTTTTATTGGAAATTTTTGTATAATGTAGTAATCCTATATTCAAAAAAGTCTAAGGTGTATAATAACAGTAACATGCTGAGCACTGTTCACATACCAGACATCATACTTTATTTTACATATTGGTAAACAAGGAAAGTTTTGAAAGATCTCTCGTAGCATATTTTTTAATGGAGGAAAAAAATTGAATGAAATTGAAAATTGGAAGGGAAATTACTTGGTATTTGTTTATCCTAGTGAATCAACATGGACAGTTAATAGCCAAAATATTCTTGATTCTCGATTCTCTATTATACTCATTACTCATTTTGTTAAGTAGGGTTTGACTACAAACTACAAACTAAGAACTAAAAGCTATGTGAAAAATAATACATAGCGTTTTATCTTTATCGTCATCTATGTAAATTCTAAAAGCTAAACAATAGGGAATTTGTATAAACATGCAATATGCAATAGTACCAGTTTTTTCAATTATTGCTGTAGTATAGAATCCACACAAATATACAAGCAAAACACAAATAATAGTTGTATAACTTGTACATTGTACAGTGTAAATTTTCTGCTTGTCCTGTATCATCTAATATCATATTATGTGTACATATTTAGCCAGTTTACATAATCTTTGGCATTTTCTGGTGTGAAATTGAAAAATGTAGCTATATTCAATATTATAATACTTCATATTACATCATACACTGTCTCTCTTTTTTCTATTTTCCTTAGAAAGAGCTCAGAAAGAACAACCACTCTCTGGACGTCTAGTCGTCTAGTTCAAAAACTCGTATATGTAAATCAACTTGGCTAACTTGGCAGGAGATATTAGATTGGATTGGAATGAATCGGATTGTATAATATTGAATATATTGGATAATATGTGTAGAATTTCTAATCTTTCTGTGACTCAAAATGATTCAAGCATTATTATTTTCTGACTAGTTTTTGGATGTTGAAACCTACTAAAATGTTTCATATTTCATATTTAAGATGGATGAGAAAAATACTCCATTTCCGAATTTGTTGTGCAATATTCAATATTCAATAGACAATAGACAGATCTTTCACCTTCGACTTCAACTTTTCTCTTCAAAGTAACAAACTACATAATATACATAATATTATATTATTCTTATTATTACATATTCAAGCAGCATCGACAAGCGAGAATCAAACTGATAAATTATGTATAAACATATTTCGACGTGTTTCGTGGAATTTGAATATTATATAAAATAATTTTACCTCTGCTGTGTAGAGTTCATTTTCATTCAGATCTTGTTACGCTCTTTCCTTTATTTTCATTTGAAATCTGAAGTCTGGAATTCTGGAGATGAAAAGTGAAACTGAAAATGACAAGAATGAGTAGGTTCAAAAAAGTGTTTGCTGATGTTTAACAGGTAAGTGAATCTGTCTTTTCCCCTCAAATGTCTGTATTTTCTATTTTCTATGTTATATTATGTGTGTTCATTTGGGTGAAGTAACTTGTGCCGGTTGCTGGTTGTCCATAGGGATTGTGATAATTATACAGGTAACTGGTAACCGTGTAATGCTGTGCGTGGGTTTTGAGCATTGATCATTGATCTTTGATCTGTGAAGGCGTGAAAGCTTTGGCATTAGTCAATGGCCGATTACCCATTACCCATTACGCTCCCAAGAAATCATCAATTGAACCACTGTAAAGGTTCAAGAGCATTTCACGCATTCACTCAAAATCAGTATTAGCAGTTAGCAGATGTTGGTTGTTGGACAACATGAAAGTGTTTTCACCATTCACCATAGATTTCCATTTATGATTAATGACTAAGTATTATTTATCTCATGCCATTTCATAATTAAATTGTCAATTATCCAAGTTGTATAATTTCATTATGTACTCCATGCTCTGTGCACGGTGCACGGTTGAGTGCTTGTGTAAACGATCCGCGAGCTGAAGTAAACATTGACATTGGAATTGGCTATTTGTATTCCTGGGTTAGCCTTGGGCCTTGAGAACAAACCGAATTATTAATTTCTTATGCAAATAGCCCACACCTTCCCGCAGTAAATGCACAATAATTGTCAACATCATTGACATTATTTACAAAATCTATCAAATTCTCTAGTCCGTAGATTGTACATAAAATTCAGAAGCATGTATAATGTATAATGTCAATGACTGTTGACTGTGGGCTTCTTGTTATTTCATGTTTAAAAAGCATTCAAAATCAAAGTGATTTGATAACGTAATAGCTTTCTTTTTTATTTTCTTATCTCTTGGCATCATAAATAATTTTAATCAGGGAGCTATAACCACGTGAATAGTGAATACAGTAATAATAAGAAGGGAAACAACGTCTAGCGTCTCCATTCTCCATGTGTCATTTCTTACAGGCCAATTAAACTTTCCTTGGTCGTTCGCTCGCGTGGATAATTTCAATAAACAAACCAAATTTACATTTTATGCAGTCCCTGAACCCTGAATATAATTTAGAATTTAGAATTCAGACCATAGACTTAATACGTATTATGTATTGTGTATTAATTGCGTATAAAACCTGAATGTGGAATCTGGAGTAAAACTACATGATTATAAATGCGGCACGTGGCTCATTAAGGTCGTTAAGTAGGTGTGAAACTATAATAATAGTGATGGCGCATGCAGCACTAAAACTTTTGTATTATACATTATACATAAAGGATATATAGTGTATATAGGTAAAACTTTTATTGTGTTTCTGCGTACAAAATGTCAAAACTTTGTTTGTCACATGAAATTTGAGATCAATATCATGGATGTATAATAAAATGAAGCAAAATATGAGCAATGCTCTCGATTCTCAATTCTCAATAGATTTTTATTTACTTTTTTTGATTAGGATTTTCCTCGTTCAACCACCATAAAATCATTATGGTTATTGGTTATTGACTCAAGATGAGTCGGACTAGAATACAGAATACGAAAACGAATCAGAGGGACTCAAATTCATTAGATTTACTGTCTTTTTATTATTGTATTAGGAATTAGGATTAGGATTTCCAATTCAGTTGTAAGTTGTAATATGATCAATTTTTCTACATAGCTTAGTGGCTGTATTATACAATATATTGTACATTGTACATACATGAAGCTGTGTATTGTTGTAGCTGTACATTGTACATTGTACAATTTTTTATATTTTATTTATGTACGAATATCTAAAGAATAAGCCGTTTTTTTGCTAAATACAAAATGTACTTTTTCTTCTACATTCTACTTGTTGTATTCTGGTTTCTCCATCATAGACGGTAAATACGTTTTACGCTTTATCTTTGTCTACTTATACAGATATTGTACAGTATGAATATGGTATAAAGAGTATCTAGAAATGATTATCATTACGGTCGTTATGACTCGATAATAATATTAGTAATATCGTAATGGCGACAGTTTAGTTTTCATACGAGGAAGAAAGTACAACGTTCTGTATGTTGTAGATGTGTCATGCATTCTTGATTCTTTTTAGGTTATAGATTCTCGGGGGACTGAATCTGGTTTCTGGTTTCTGGATTCTATATTCTAGATTCTGGACTTGAACTGTGTAATTTTCTATAATGAACACAGCCATAGTTATAATAATAATGATAGTGCTACGAAACACAAAATACACGATGAGCGATACAGATAATAGTTACAAACATAGCCACAGTTCAAAAAAACTTTACTAGACGTGATTATCAAGCTCAAAGCTCAAAGGCTGATGTCTGCTGTCTGAAATCTGAACTCTGAAGATGAGCAAGAAATAGTATAGCAAGAAGGAGAAATCAAAAACTTGTTTCACAATTGACAATGTATGAAAATTGGGCATAAAAAGCCCATGTTATTATGGTCTGGTATCTGGTATGGCATGTCAGAGGAATCTGATTCTTTACAATTTTATTTTATCTTTTATCTTGTGTCCTGTGTCTTTTTTGTGATCTCGTGATCTCCTGTCTTGTGCCTGTGTCTGTGCCTGTATACAACGGAAAAGGAAAGGACTAAATTTCTTCCTGAATTTGATGACTTTCCCCTTATCTCTCTTCACCACACAAATACACAAATACATACATTTATAAAGGCAGTATTTTTCATCCTTCATTGCTACTTGTTCGATGCTTAAGGTTCCTTGTTGTATTACAAATTAGAAGCTATATCATGTACTGTATAAAATACATTGTATACTGTATACAGTTTATTATATTATGTAGTGTGTACTGTGTAGTGAAGTGAATTGTATTGTGTATTGTGTGCAGTTAACTGAGCTGAAAGTGAAATCAAGACAAAATCAGATCACGATGGAATGTAATATGAGCTCGATATAGATTTTAGATAATAGATATTAAAAGTCTGTGCGTAGTACAAGAGACAGTGAGACAGTCGATGCAATGTTGACAGTTGACTTGTTTCTAGATTCTTGATTCTTGGGTTTTGGGTCGGGCATTAGCTATTATCTATTATCTATATTCGTCGCACTGTACTCTATACTCGATGGTTTAGGGTTTAGGGAATATTGTTTATCCCAGGATACTTTGTTGTTGGGAGGAGGAGAGAATCATCAACGATCCACTGATTTTACGACTACGACTACAAACTATATACGTATATATTTGTAACTCCAACTATTGTACATTGTACATCTTTATTTCTACCGTCCCTTCTTCACTATAGCTAGACTACAGACAGGAGACTGGCTACATAGTACTTTCTAGTATTTTCTAGTAGTATCTAGTACCCGCGTAAAGTTCCTTAATCGTTCCTGGAAATAGTAATAATAACAGTCAAGATTTCCTCTTCTCTCTTTCGCTTCATCGTACATTATTGCAACTACGTGACTCGCTCACTTTCAAGAGAATCTTGAGACTTGAGACTTTTGAGACCATCTTCAATCTTGAATTCATTCAAGTCTACTTCTCATTCTCATCCTCATCGTC
This sequence comes from Sminthurinus signatus, assembly GCA_019776565.1. Lineage (NCBI taxonomy): Eukaryota > Metazoa > Arthropoda > Collembola > Symphypleona > Katiannidae > Sminthurinus > Sminthurinus signatus. The sequence goes on along the minus strand of JABASP010002740.1, from coordinate 1,475 downwards.
ATCACCAGTCTCAATCTTCCAGAGTCTTCCACTTGTATTTGTATCGTGTATCATGTACAATGTACAATGTACAATGTACAATGAAAGATTACGGCAAAGAATGATTAGAATCATTCCTCGTTTTCACTCACATTCTCATTCCCGGTACAGAATCTTCAAAGTATAAAGTCCCATGAAATGTCATTTCATTTTATTTGATTCCGGTCCTCTCTGATTTGACTCACATTCCCCATTCCCACAAATTCCACGGGACACTTTGTTATTTTCCATGTTACAAGAATTTACAAAGCATTATCCACAAATAAATACTTTTTGTAACAGTTTGTAACTTTTTAATTTCAGGTCCACTTTTTACTTTCCCCTTTACCTTCTTTTTAAATGAAAATAAAAATCATTTTGTCCTCTGAACCACACCAAACAAAACCAAACCAAGTCAAACATCAAAGTTCAAGCACCAGTCAAATTTACTTTTGTGTAAGATACACAATGTACCGTGTACATAATTTTGTTTGAAACAAAAGGAAGATGAAAGTCACCTTTAAATGTGAGTCATGTGTCGTACATTATGTATTATGTATTTATGTATCCATGTACACAATCGGTGTGTACTTTAGTATTTAGATTTACGCATGAGAATTTATGTAAAATGTAAAAAGTAAAAATACGGAGACAAGAGAATATTTACACAGAGTATTTAGTATTTAGTGTAAAGTGTAATAGGAAACCAGCGGGAATTAATGATGAGTTGGAAGTTGGAAGTTTTTTCTTTAATCTGTGCCAAATCCAGTGCAGCTCAGAATGCAGAATGCTGTGCGTATCAGTGTATTTTTGTTTGTATTCTCACTGTGTGTGTGTGTTTATTTGTTTGTGTTTTGTGTGAGAACTCCCGGCATTCTTTCCTCGTAAATATTTCTGGTATAATACGCACTTAAAAATAAACCGTGCGTGTAATGTGTATCATGTATTATGTTTTGTAAAATGTATAGAGAATTGAAGGAGAAAAAGGATTATTCTCCAACTCTTACTCTTTTTCTCTTTTCTATTTTCTATGCGTATTTTCTATGTGTGTGTATCCAATGTTTATTCTTTCTTATACTACTATTAGTATAATGTATTATCCATTCCCATTCTATTATATTATACTATATGGAAAAACCATGAGTTTGACTTGGATAGTTTTCAGTTTCCCATACGAAACCAAACAAAACCACACACACACACAGTCATTGGATTCAGAGTACTTTTGGTACGTCTTTTGAGTAATGTGGGTGAATGCTGAATGTTGAATACTGAATACAAAATGTGAGTTCTTATTCTTGTCTTGATTTTCTTCTCTAGTTTTTAGGAATAGCTTATTCACGTGCTTCATCTAGTACTTTTGTCTTTTGTCAAGTTTTACAATAAAATAAGTTGAAAGAGGGACGGAGGAGTGCCGTGAAATAATAGAGAATAGAGAGAATAAAGTAAATCCAAAA
>JABASP010002739.1:0-18078 GCA_019776565.1 Sminthurinus signatus | reverse complement strand
AGTTTGAAATTTCCCGGACAAAAGTCTGTGTGAGTCATCCTTGTAGTGGATTTAAGTGATTTCAACTATTCTTAAAACATTTAATTACAATTAGTTAAACTAATTGTACAATTATATATCATACATTACGAGATATACCAGATTACAATCTATCGAATGATGTATAATATATAATTGTTTGAAAATATGAGAAAATTGCAGATCTGAGTTTTTCATAACACCTAAGTTTGGAATAGATCATTTATGTAACCACTTGACTTCTTTGAAAATGCATGCAAAATCCACGGTACATAGTACATGTTACATGTTACATGTTGTTTCATGTGTTATATAATCCACTCGCTTGTCATATGCTGAACGTGTAATGTGTGGAAACTCAGCAGGATCCTATTTTATGATCTAAACTAAACCACTACTGCAGTTTTATTCCCTATGCAGAAATCTGAAATACTTATACTTGTGGTAAATGGTAACTGGCAAAAGAAATGGTAAATGTCCGTGACGAGTTGGTTGTTGGTTTGAAAAATGTTGTGCTGGACAGCTTTCAGCTTTCAGATTCCTTCAAGATTCAAAAGATTTGAAATGAATCTGAAATGCAACACAAGACACAATACACAAGACAACAAGCGAACAAGACAAGCAGAAGAAGGAAGAAGGAGAAGGAGACGAAGGGATTACAGTTTACTGTACCAGGACCAGTGTGCCTAATACCTAATACAGCAAGCCAAATGAATCCATAACCACGTCACTACCAACTGAGAACTGAGAACTGACCAAACCAGTTGAAAATCAAAATGGTTAGAGCATCCCAAGTATTATGCAAATACATACTTAATGCATGTCAATACAACAGAATATTATGTGCATCTCACTCCTTTCCACTTACTTACATAAATTCCCTGCTGTACTTTTCAGTTCCTCTTACAGAAGAACTATATTAGTAAATTTCAAGAAAGAGGCAGAAAGACAGAGACAGAGAGTGAGCATATTCTTTTATGGCCACAGGAAGACAAGGTTGAATTTTAATTTGTAAAATTGGAATTGGACAGTTTAGGTTATAGGTATTCATTCACTATTCACTATATATTATGCACTCTCATGGAAGATTTTGCAATGGTTTTATGTCAGATGTCAGACATGAACTTTTTTACTTTTTACTTTTTAGTGTATGCTGTATGCATATAAATATCATATTATTATTATACTTGTTAAATATATTGGTCTTCCGTAAATTTGTACTACCCACAGCTCAAAGCTCAACACTCAAAGCGCAATACTCAACACTCAATACTCACAACTCACAAGTAATTAAAACGCCAAGGAGCAAGGAAAATTTACTTGAGGAGAAGCAGAACAATTTGAAAACTTGACTCTTTCAAAATTTGCAAATCTGCAAAAAAATAACATAAAACTGGACAAATGAAATTTCATCTTTTTGCTGACGAAGGTCTAGAATCTAGAATAAAACACCTCATGTGTCAAGTACACAATATGTAAGTTCTATTTTGTATGTTGTACCTTTATTTAATACTTTTTCTGCTTCATTTTGTGAATTGTCAGCAAGAATGTAGAATAATATGAGATGAGCATTTTATTTCCACTAGACATGTTTTGCTTTTGCTCTTTTTATCTTGACACAAAATTTTAAGCTTGCAACTTTTGCATTCACATTTAAATGTTATGAATAATGCATGTTAAATGAAGAGTATGTGCATACAGGATATAGAAAAATAAAGTCAACTGAATGGTGATCATGATGCTGCAAGTTGCGGAGAAGGAGACGAATAGGATGTGTGATATTAGTGGAACAATGTTGAAAAAAGTAAAGATACGTAGACCAGAAATTCAGCTATAGCTTGTCTTTTTTTTCTCTTTTGTAATCCGCTGGACAGCCTATTTTTCTTGGAAACGGATAATGCAGAATCTATCAAGAAAACTTATCGCTTATCTTTTTTTCCTTTGTACTTTTGCATTTACGGTTGAATTCGAATAGAAATTTGATCGCTTTAAGCATGTTATTATAATGATATCTTTGCTATTTGCTATTTACCTTTTCTATTACACAAGACATCAGCATCAGTATCAATTTCAGTGTATGAGAGTGAGAGAGAGAGACAGAGAGAGAAAATGCAAAATGCAAAGTACAGCAGATGCAGATTGTAAAGATTGACATTGACATTGACCATGAGAGAGAGAGAGATGCATTTTGCAAAATATCATATCATATTTCTTCACTGCATCACATACGACATACTACACACCAGACGCAGGAACTACTTGCAATAATAAACTCATAGTTTTATTAGTTTTTTACAATAATTGCAATCAAAGTATTGTGACTTGTAAATTGTGCAATAAAAACCAAAGATTTATTGTCAGAATTCAAAATGTCTATCAATTGTAAAAGTTATTATTGTATATTGTGTATTGTGTGGAGTCGTAAGTAAAAAGTAATAAGCACAGGAATATATTTCCTTCATATTTTCTTCTATTATTATTATTATTATTGTCGACCTTTTTCATATTTATATTTTAATATTGACGAGGTCCAAGGAAAGAACACGGAGAGAAACAGAAAGAGCAGGCCAGATTGCACCCAGATATGCATTTTACAGATCCACAATCCACAATCCTGAATCGACAAGCAATTACAAAAAACTCGCAGGGAGCCGTATGAAAGTGCCTAATATAAAATCGTCCATACTCCAAACTCCAAACTTCATATTCCATAATACTCTATGCTCTTTGTGTACCTTTGCAGCTCATGCAATTGCACATTTTACATGCTGCACACGGCTCACCATAAAATTTACACAAAAAACTTGTTTTTCTCAATTCTCCATATTATGCATGTATGTAAAATGTAAAAGAGTATGCAAATGAAAGATCTGGACTTCAATCAAAATAGAAATATCTGTCATTCCCTATTCAATACTTCTTTTTCATCTTCTTCTTGTCGCTGAACGTTGAACGCGGAACGTTGAAAGTTGGACGTTGAATACTTTGTTCGACGACGGAATAGGACGTATGTGCAAGGATTGTCAATGAATGCTGAATGCAAAATGCAAGCTGTACATAAGTATGAGTATAAATATAAGTAAATTTGTACGCAATCCCTAAGAACCTGTCCACTGCTCAAGTACCTGTGTAGATTCTAGTATTTTCTAGCTTTTAGCTGCTTTACTAAATAGCCGTTTCTTTACGATGGGGGAAAAGTGTGACAAGCATAAAAACTGTTTTTACTGTTTATGTAATTCTAGCTGAAAATATTTAATGTTTCAGGTTTTTGAATAATTACAAATAATTATTCTCAAAACATCAATTGTACAGTCGTAGATCGTAGATATATATAATATATAATATAAGATACAGTAGATTCTAGAAAATGACATGCTATTACATGAGTAAATAGTAAATAGTTTGGGAATTCCCGTTTCATATTTAAAAATTCATATGCTTAAAACTTACGAGTCTTGCAATTCTCAATACTCAATTCTGAAAAGACAATATTTTGTTAAATTGTACTAAAATGTTGTGCCCGAGTATAATTCCTATCCAAAAAACTGTTATTATTGTACTTATTCAAACATTTGAAGTTTAGAGTAAGTAAATGAAGAAATCGTATCCAAAATTCAAGTATAATAATATTGTATCTTTTTATACAACGGAATTTCCAAATACTTGTACATTCAATACATTTGGCATATGAACAAACAGTCTGTTCAACATTCAATGCTTATTCCTCAATCCTCAAAATGCTATACATAATTAATTCTTCAAGTTTCAAAGTTACAACAAACAGAATATTTACTTGAGCTACAAATCTATTTGTTTTAATAGTTGTTTTGTGAGTTTTTAGAATTTTAAATTTTGTCTGTATAAAATGTACAGTGGAAATTTTCAGAGTACTTGTGTACTTGTAAAATGCTTCGCAAGAGCTCGATAAAAGCTCTATTTCAGTTATTTAGTATTTAGAAAAAATAAAAGTACAAAACGCGACCCTTCGGTCACATGGCTGGATTTGCTCTTTACTTTTTAATATGGGTGGGCAAAACAAAATGTATTCTATTTTCTATTCCACATGGACTCATGTCCCTTCCTTCTTTTCCCTAACAACTCACAACAAAAACCAACCAAAGGAAGGCCGACAAAGAGTCACCGAATGTATGAGAACAACGAACCGCTTTGACAACGTCGGGGGACATCTACTGGAATTCACTTCAACTATCACGCTCCTAAATCAAACAAAACAAAACGTTTTACACAAGCAACTATTTCCTTTTGTACAATTTTTTTCCAAGCTTTGTCCATTTTGATGAAACGAAAATGACCGTTTTAGACTTGTGTTAATTTTTATGTTTTTGATGTAAATAGAATTCCGAAGTTTAAATCGTACATCGTACTGTACGTAAAAGTAGAAGTAAAAAAGAGTACAAATACTTTAATACGAAACCATATTTGCCATAAGCTCATTTTCTTTATAATCTTCTTTTTGTTTCTGTGCTACGTCTTAAAATAATATTATAATAAAACCGACACACACTCTCCATTACTAGTGAATGGTGAAACGTGAGACTGGTGAAGAAGTTGAGGTGAAGATTGTTTCAAATAAAATGGGGATTGAAGTTTCTAATGTGATATTATGATAAAGGATCTGGGATCTATTTAGGGGAAGACAAGGAAGGAAATGAATATAATTTTAGTGTGAGAATATGAGGATGACAAATGACTGATTGACCTTTTGACGTAGTTAGATATGACAGCAAAAGAAGGAGGAGGAAAAGTGAGAAAGTGGAAGTGGAATGTTGAGATGGAAAAGGATATGAGAGGAAAAAGAGAAAGAACTATACATTATCATTATCATATGTACTGTGTTTAGTGTGGAGTGTGGAGTCTGGATAGTGGAGTGTGGATAAAATGAAAAGGGAGAATGCAAAGGAGTTTTGTTGAAGAGGAGAAAGATTCATTATTATTACTCTTGGAATTATGATTAGAAGAGGGAATTAAGAAAAAGAGGAGTTGCATGAGGATGACATGTGGCCCAAGCCGTCATTAGACAAGATATATCATTTTTATTTTATCTCTGAACAAAACTCCCTCATTCTATTTCATTCCTACACTGTACACTGTACATTGTACATTGGAAGTATACTTATATTTCTATTCTCCCTCTTTTTCTCATCTCTTATGCCCATGTACATGTATAATATAATACTTTTAGTAATGATAGTCGTATACTTTATACTGTAGCCTGTCGACTGTGGAATTCTGCACCGCCTATCACAAACTTACAGTGTACAGTGTACAGTGTATAGATATCTGGACGAGTATAATTATCCATGTGCTTTCCTTACACTTTGGTATTTGGTATTTACATAATACATGTCGACTTTTCATACCTTTTATCTTCTTCTTTTATATTACATTTCATATTTTACTTTCCGTCCCGTTTACCTTTGTCCACATACTTTACTGTAGTTCTCTTCTCCCTCTTTTATAAGTATTATATTATGCATCCATGGTCCATATACAGTGTACAGAACAACGGCAGGACAACTATCTCTATAATTACTCCAACATATTATTATGTACGTACATATACACAGAATGTAGACTCTAAATGCTAGACTCAAGGACTCAAGAGCTATGATATAAAGTAGAATACACATGTATGTATGTACACTGTCAACTTTAAATTACCCAAATAATAAGAGCTCCTCTCACTTTGAACAATATTGCATGCTCCATGCTCCATGCCCAATGCCCAATCCTCAATGCTCAACAACCCAAAGAGTATTTAAAAGTATTATAATCCATATGCATCGCTCGCTTGCATGTCCTCCTCCTCCTACACTCTACACTCTCCTCCTCGTTCCTCTCGTTTCTCGTTTCTCGTTCCTCGTTGTCGTCGGCTTTCTTTCTCCTCTTCAAATGGTTCATATTGTACAAGTCTATCGTGTCTAGTGTCTACATTTTGCACCCTAGTACATGTACATATTATGTGTGTATACTCCTATTTTACATGATGAGTCCGTCGGAGTCGGATCTCTGTATTGTGTATTGTATCATCGTGGAGAGTGGAGAATGGAGAATGGTGAAAAGAAGACGGCGAGGCTATAATAATGTGTACAAAGTACAAAGTAAAGTAAAATGGAGTGGTGACTTTCCTATCCTCACATCTCTCTTCTTTTTCTTTTATATACATATGTAAATTCAACATTGTGCATTGTAGATGGTAGATTGTAGATTGTACGTCTACCTAGGAAAAACGAAACGATGATGGTCTTTAGTAATCTTAATGAACGGAATGAGCCCAAATCCTTCTCCTCTGTAATGTTTTCTCCGACTCCGACTCCGACGTGTAAGATAATGTGGTACAGTGTACAGTGTACAGTGTACATATGCAACTTTGCATATACTTTTCACAGTTTACAATGTACAATGTACAGTCATTGGGAAGAGATCTTTTTGTTGTATAAATATGGACTTTTACATCGTACATTGTACATTGTGCATGGAGATGTGTGCTGTGTGCTGCTGCTTTGGCTTTGAAAGATCGCTAGGGAAAAATTCACGCCATTATTTATCATGATTATACTTTCTTATTTCAGTTTATGCGACTCTCTTTCAGTGTGGTGTGGCTCTTTGTCCTCTGTCAACTTTCCTGGTAATTTCATTTTCCCCTGAAAACAGAAAAGAGAACAGAGACAACAGGAGGAGAAGAGAAACAAACGAATATGATACCCAGAACAATGACTGCGTGGGGTTTGAAAAGAAAAGAACACAGTGTGAGACTTTCATCCTTCAGTCTCCTTATCTGTATCTAGTATCTAAAATCTAGTATCTAGGCTTTTTACTTTTTATATGAATGACACTGTAATCAGAATATGAAATATAATATAATGTCCTATAACTTTCATTTTCTTTCCCATCGCCTACAAAATTTTGATCTGTGATTAAAAACCCACAGCTTTTATCTAGTTCTTATCACATGTACAGATAGAAGAAGTTTGAATAAACTGATAAATTATTAAACTACCTTTTTTGAAAATAAACACCTTCAAAAAGAAGCTATAATAAACTAGCATTGGCTGTTTAGTAAAATACAATTTTAAAGAAAACTATCGAAAACTATCGAATGTGCATTAAAAAATACACAAAATATTATAAGCAAACCTTAAAACGAAAATGAATTAACACATTTGGTGTCAAACGTATCTATAATCAGGGTACTGAGGAGTGTATCAAAATGCGTAAGGAAATGAAGGTGCATGAACCACTTTCCATTTTCCATTCGTAAATATGTATTTGTGCGTATTCGAATTCGTATTCGAATTTGTATGCACGGGTTTGGGAGACGGAAGTATAAAGTTGAGGTTGAGGTGATGCGGTTTTGAATGTATGCACTTGATCATCACTTGGTGAGTCAAGAACACAGTTCCAAATACGGGGTTGTATTGATAGGCATTTTCCATATGCATGTGCAACCACATATCATTCACTCATTCCATGGTCAACGGCTGAGCTTTGAGTATTTGAGTATTTGCGTAGAACGTAGAACAGAGTGGAGAGGTGAACAGTCTAGCAGTGGAAAGACTGGAGTATACTGGAGCCCCCTGATTTCATATTCTATAAAGTATAGTCTGTAGTCTACAGTATAAAGTATACAGTATAGAATATATATGCAAGAACCCGATATCCGAGAAACCGGAATTCATTCTAGATTCTGGATTCTAGATTCTAGATAAAGAGACATTGCACATTTGTAATATTTTACTATGCACATGCATTTTGTCTAACCTCCAAACTCCAAACACCAAAACTGGAAACTCCAAAGTCCAAAGTATAAACTGCCCACATCCACACATCCACGAAGTATACATATTACATATGCAGAATGCACGTTTCTAGTAATGCATATAAAAGCTTCAATGTAAAGTATACACACACACATAGAGAGAGAGACGGACGACAGGAAAATTTACAACCGACGGTTTCATCCATATAATACTTATTCCAGTAAATGATCAAACAATTGAATGCGTGCCCTATGGTCTAAATTTATTCCATATCACATGCACTCTCATGTCCAGTTTATATAGGGTTCCACTTCTAGTTCCAGTTTCATTTGTAGTGTAACCACTACTGTATTTGATCTCATCTGCCCTTGAATTTTGGAATTTCAGATTCTAGATTCCAGATTCCAGATGCACACTATTAAACTATCCATGTATAAATAAACTAGGTTTACATGTTGTATTTATTATTAGATGCCACCCATGAACTATCAAACAAAAACAATACCAAACAAAACACAACAAAACCCAAACAACAAGAGAGACAGAAATATGTACAATGTACAAAGTACAAGTACATGGATTTTAAATGTTTTGTAGGTTCATCTAGGACTGCGGACTTCTTCACACTCTGCTCATTTATTTTATGTATCTACAACATTTATACTTTATACTCAAAATGCTTGTACTTATTTCCTGTCAGTACATGTATAATGCATATGTAGTGTATACTTAGCTCTCAGCTATATTACCTGTGCAACGATAGGTATTGTCTGGTATTTTCTAATTTTGTTAAGTAAAGCTCGTGAAAGACTCGAGACAGAAAACTCGCTTTAATCTATATTCTATATGCATGTTTTATTTAGATTTAGGATAAATATTACTAAAGAGGATCATTATCATGTGTTTACTTATTCATTCAAGCACTATAATATAGGCTTGAAACCTGATACTTGAAATGACTTGGAAAATTGGAATTGGAAAAAGTATTCTGTACTTTAAGTCATTGGGAAGTTTGGGGTTTGGGGCATGAAAACAACAGTGGTTAATTATTAATTATGTAATAGTCTTGGTAGCGTTAGCCCCATCGTGTAGCGTGTGGAAGATAATTTTTATGACGTTCTGACCATCACTATTATTATTATCATCAGCATGTGCATTTTCCATGCACTCGGTCATTAAAGGTAAGTGCTCTTAATATACCTCACGTCTACCTTCTAACTTCTAAATATCAAATACTGCTTGGACTGGACTTGTGGCTGCCAACGAACAACGGACAACGGACAACCACTTATTCTTGCTCTTCCTCTTGCTCATTTTACAAAAGGTGCATCTAAACTCTAAACGGTGGAACCGAGAAAGCCGAAAGTCCATTTTGAATATTTTATCATAATTTACACGTCCTTAATATGAAATATGGATAAAAGGGAGCAAACCTCCTTAAAATAGTTAATATACATGTAGATTAAATAAAATAAAAAAATCAAGTATTTGAATTTATTTATGTACATTGTAAATACATTTTTCATAGATGCCGAAAAAATGTAGAAAATTCTAGTAAAATTTTTTCTTTTTTAATGATTTGAAACATTATATAATCACACATGACGGCTGTACTATTATTATTATTTTATTATTGCGCAGAGCAACGGGATAGGCGTACATATAAATGTAGGAGATGGGTAGATTTTGAAGGGTTTTGAAAGGAGGTAAGATCAAAAGAAAATCATTAATTAGAGCTAAAAAGTGCTAGATGCTGTGTCGTCTATCTCAAGTCTCAAGTCTCATGTTAAATGCCTCTCTCCTCTTTTTAGCCACCCTGTCTGTCTCATAAGATACCTATTACATGTTACATGTATAAGGTTTACACAAACATGCTCTTGTATTAAAACGTAAACGAGTACATAATATTTCAAATTTGCTGACTCTCCCGTTTTGAACATGGTAAATGACTTTAATTTATAAATTACGTAACACTCGTTTAATATCCAATTTTTCATTGGCACAAAGTCTAATCTTTTACTTTATTTTTCCTTTTGTCGATTGTGTCTAGTTTCTGTTAATAAAATTCTAAAAAGTCAAAGTTTTTAATGCAAGAGCTACAGACACTTTGATTTTTACATTTTAGAAAACTTCTCCATGTATTTTTTGCATCCTTTTTATTCGTATTTCTTTTTATAACGCATGTTGTAAATGTTTTACATATCTGTATCATTATATTTTATTTAATATTCTATGAATTCTCTTCCACTCAACTCAGTTCATCTCAACCGCTCAGAGAAACAAAAAGGATTGCTTTTTCAGCAAAATTCCAATTATGAAGGAAAAGGGAAAAAGAAGAAGAAGGAGGCGAAGGAAGGAACGGAGCTGGAAGCAGTTTTCCTTTCTTTTGTAAGTATGCATGGAAATTCCTCAAACTCCTAACCATACTACATGAATACATGTAAAGATATATTATATGTATTAGGCTAAAGATTTTACTGTATAATGTACAATGCAGATTGTAGAATTCAGTACCAAAGGATGCACAATGGCTTTTTGACTAGATATTAAAGAAACAGGAGCAATTTGTAATATATATAATACAAAATACAAATGCCGTTCCGGATAACGTAATTACATATCACATGCATCGTCTTTATGTACTTTGTACTTTATAATGGTGTATGTGAGTAAAATGTTGGAGTATTGAGTACATGATTTGAGATTCGAGAGTAGACAATATAATTTAACATTCCATGTGTAAATGGTGCGCTTCATAGGACACACAATAGAAACATCTAAAGAAATCTCTCTTTTTCTTCATTTTGCCTCCACTCGATTTCAATTCGACTCGTCTCATCTCATCTCAATTCAACCGAACTGAACCTAAATGTACGAATATGAAGTCATATAGTTGAGAGCTGAGTCAAGCTAAAATGTGAACACAATCGTCATTATTATTATCTTCTTCTTCTTTTGTACGTACATATATTTTCATATGAACTATACAACACCCTTTCAAGTGTGTAGAATGTAGAATAGTATTGTGATAATTGCGCATCATCCTCATTTTTAGACGTCTATATTTTATTTACTCCATGAAATCCCACCTTTTTCATTTTCTCTGAAATGAATAAACTTGTTTGTAGTTTGTAGCTTTTATTTCTCGTTTTAATTTTCCATTTTGCAGAGCTACAAAGAACTAGAGAAAGCAAAATATAATAAAAAGAAAGAATTCCGTCTCATGTTTCACTTTACATAGAGTTTTAAATAGATGTGCAGAATTTTTAGGGTAACTTCTTTTGTTTCAACTTTAAAATTAATTACAAAACGTGTAATATGTAGTTCTATTTAATTCTATCAAATATTAAAACAGCATCTAGAAAACTTGTTCAAATTTCAAATGTATTGCAATTGTATTAAATAAAATCATGTTTTTTATCTTGTATCTTGAAGCGAGATTTATTTAAAACTATTTTTCTTGTACAGCTCTCCTACAAAGTTTGTTTCACTGGTTCATTACAAAGTCGGGATTCCCCTCAGGTCAAAATTATATTCAGGAGAGTTTGATCTGAGAAAGCAAGTGGAAATTCATTCATACTTCATACTTTATACATGTACACAGGTTCAACGTGGAGTGTTGAGTGATCAGAGCGGAAGTTTGTCAATATTACAAAGAAGAAGAAGGAGGAAGAAGAATCTACACAACTCACCCGTGTTGTTCATTCCTTCCTTTCGTGGTAACTTTAGTCAATTAGATTTATTCTGCAGGAGAATATGTAATAAAGTCTAGCTCCTAGCTAATCCATTCTTCTGGATTCTATTCCATCAATTTCATGGGTTTGAGAATATTAACTAGCTTTTTGCCCCTGTGGAGGCAAACAAAAAAGATTTCATCACAAGAATCAAGAATCAAGAAAGTGAAAATTTCTTTGTTGACAAACAGTAAATATCTACGGTTCTCATTCATACTTCACATTTTCATCTTTCATTCTGTTATTTATATTGTACATACACTGCATTTTATATTTTCCGAAATACATATCCAATTCCTCGCGTGTCCTATTTTAGACTCAAGATTTAATGTTAATTTTGCTGTGCTTATTCTTATTTCGTGACAGGGTGAGCATTGAGTATTGAGCATTGAGCATGAAGAGACTTCTTTATTTCAAATTCCTTCAAGAATTTAGAGAAAATTGAATATCCTTCAGATGCACTACACACACACTTTCACACATCGTTTCCTATTCATATTCATATTTATGAATTCTATTGAATAAAATAGCCGGATGTACAATTTACAATTTATAGCAAAGGAGAGGATGAATTTATGCACTTTGAAATTGCATTTCTTAGAACAGCCAACTCAAGTCAACCCTGGAGATAAAGGAAAAGAAATAAAATAGCAAATTACAAATTATGAATCATAAATTCCTCCGTCACTCCTGATTCATGTGCATACAAAAGCTGTATTTTATACAGAATAGACTATGCTATAAGCTATAAGCTATAAGCTATAATAGTGTGTAGTGCGTATAACATATTGTGTAGTGTTTTTAGTAGTACTTGCTGACTTTGCAATTGAAAGAATCTAGAATCTAGATTCTAGATGGAAATCACGAAATAAAGAAGGAAGGAAAGAAACGTGGGGAGAGAACTGATGACTCCTCCAGTATCGCATGGGATTTATAGTTTACATTATCTTGTACCGTATACACAGTGCACAGGGTACAGAGTGTACAGCGTACAGTTTACATGCATCAGTGTCTACGTTCTACAGTCTACACTGTCTACAGTGTAGATGAGACAAAGAGAAGGAGGGTAGAAAAGTACAAAGAATTGTACGTAGGAATTGATTAATTTTCTCATTATAGACAAGATGCACACGGAAAGAGAGGACGAGAGTTCCGATTGAGAAAACGAGAAAACAGAAAACAGAACAAGAAGCAAAGTAATGTACATATAATATATACTTTTACTCTGTATAATCTACATTCTACACAATATAAGAATGTATAAATAAAGTGTTGTCTATCTATCTATCTGTCTGTTTCTGTTTGTGTAGATTTTAAGGGGAGAGAACGGAGAATGAGTAGATAGTTTGAAGCTCGGGTGAGACTGAGAGAAAGAGAAAAGTAGGAAAAGAATACATAAAAACTTGTACATATGTACATTGTACATGTGCTCACATGAAGAAACATGATGCACATGGAAAAGTTGGAAAAAAGTAGAAAGAAAACGAAAGAAAATGGCGAAAGAAGGATCGATTCAACAGATGTTGGAATGATGTTCCATCATTGGTCCAGCTCTCCGATCAATTTTTGGGTGGAGTTTTTCTCAATTCTGTCGACATTGAATGAGTAAAAAAAATATGGCTGAAATCCGGGTATGTATATACGTAGATGTATAATGTATATAAAAAGCGGATGGAGGATGGAGGTGTAGTGTGGATTGTGGATGTAGAAAAGTATAGGAAATAGAAAAGAGAAAAGAGTGTTCGAGCATCATACGATACGATACGATAGCTCGACTTGGAGTTTGGAGCATGGTGCGAAGCGAAGGGGAAACCGTATGCTCTGTGCTCTTTTTCTCTACTTCTTTTCACATAGCGACGACTACGAATAGAAATAGGAATACGAATACGACTACGACTACTTTTGATGTTTCTCGCTCCCCTAAAAAACTCTCTCTCTCTTTCAAATTGGAAAACATAAAACTACTCCCTCACATTCTGACTCTTCCTTTCAACTCTTTTTCTCTTTTTATCCTTAGCTCTTTCTCTCTCTCTCTCTCTGGTTTCTTTCTCTTCCGACTCATTCCGTCATTCCCATGTATTCGCATCTACGGATTCGGGGAACAGAAAAGAGTTCTTTCAACGGCATGCATCTTCCGCTTCTTTTTCCTCTTGTCTGCTTCATATCATTTGTACATTCTACATACTAGATCCGCTTTATAATTTTGTATATTTTGTATGGCGCATCCATCCAGTATTTACTCTTTGCTCTCTATAATTTTGTCCTCGAGCAAATATCGACGGTAAACCTGAAACTTGAAACCGGATTTTTCCTTCCTCTATACACGAGCTTTTTATTCATGTTTTTTCTCTCTGTGTAATTTTAGCAGACACATGCATAAAAATCCATACTACATTTTTACTTTTTTTTCTGTATTCTGTTTTTTAGTTGAAATGACTTTCTGTAGGTAAGTTTTTTATTAATATTTTGAACTTGATTCATATTTTGAAGTATTTTTAAGACTTTGGGCTCAAATGTATTTTAAATTCAAAAGTAAAAAATTAAATAGGAATAGCTGAAATTAATCTGCCCTCATGTCAAAAAATAAGGTTAGTATACAAATGAAGAAATGAAGGGATTTTTTGAGCTATCACATGCAAACTCAGAAATAGCACTCAGATCCTGGTCTATTGAAATTGAAATTGAAAGTTTCCCATTTTCTATGCCCTTAGCCTTTGTTTTAGATTTTCTATGACGTCTTTTGTTTTTCCTCAAAACTCTAAACAGAAAACAGGAAAGAGAAAAGAGAAAACTCAGGCTGGAAACCCGACGAGCGAGTAGAATAAAATAAAGAAGAGAGTAAAAACTGGGAAGAGGAAAGTTTTCATGTATTTGAGATTTGAATGCCGAGTGCTGAATGTTGAATGTTGAATGCTGAACGTTGAATTCTGAAAGCTGTCGTTGTGTGTGTGTGTGTACTGTGTGTAGCTTATGTTAGTTCAAGTGTGTCTAAAATCTAAAAGTCTTTGGTTACTTGGGTATTTCAAAGTATATTTGCATCTAAATATATCTACACAAGTATATTTTGTATTTTATATGTATGTGTACGTGAGTGTGTTTTCATTTCCCTGTGTTCTCATTTCTACAGCTGTTTTTCCTAGACAAAACTAGAAACTTTTTCCAAAATTCCAAAATAAGTTTTCTTTTTCTCCTTCCTATCTAATTTCCATCTACAGATATACCTAAAAACTATATAAATGTGTACGTTTCCATGTGTATACTTGCTTTTCTTCCCTTACTCTTTTTACATTACAATTCTAAACTCTAACGTACAAAAGTCTACAACAACCTCTTTCCTTCTTTCTTTCTTTCTTTCTTTCTTTTATTTTCTTTCACTCTTTCCACTTTCAACTTGTACACTTTTCTCTCGTCTTACTTTTGAGTTTGAAATTTATTCAGACTGATGCCGTATCTTTTTCCTTGTCTCGTCTCTGACTCTGACTCGCTGTTTCTGCTTTTCTGTAGATTGTAGGTTGTAGATTGTAGATACATATTTAAACCCTAGAGTTTAGTCAGTAGACACTCTGCAGATGTAAATATATTTGCATTTCTATTAGTATATTAGTACGATTGAGGATGCAGCCTGTACAATGTACCTATTCCTGTGCTTAGTGCTTAGTTTTTTAGTAGGTACATGTATACATATATGCATGTAGAAAATGCTGAAGAATTGAGAATAAAATGAGAATCATCATTCGTAGTCCCCATCGCTCTCTTTTCTTTCTTTCATTCTTTCTTTCCTTCTTTCTCCATCCTCTATTTCCATTTCCATTCGTCTCTCCGTCTCTCCTTCTCTTTTCGTCAGGGCGATAGAAAAAGTTGGAAAGTTTCTTCCTAATTAAAATTCGTAATTAAAAGTTCACTCTCTCTCTCCTCATGCTGTCTAATGCCTATTATTGACTTTTGTGAAGGAAAAGGAAAGAAAGAAAGACAGAAAGAAAGAAGGAATGTAAATTTTGTCTCGCTCTCTTTTTCTTCCTCTACTTTTCAGCAACACTCATTGACTATGTCTCTTGAAAACTGTGTGTGTATTATATTTGTGTAGTATAAAAGAATACCTCATCTTGTCAGTCTAGCATTTGTATATAGTATATGAAATACATTATAAATTATATAACACAAAAAAAACCTATAAAAACCTATATAAATAATTTCCACAACTTTTTTAGTAGTAAATTTTAGTCCGTCTAATATTAAAAAAGTATGTATGATTTTTATGCATATGACGTTGATGCTGATTCTGATTCACCCCAATACCAATGCCAATGTGAATGTGAATGTCATCATTCACGTCCTGCCAACTGCTATATCGCTGCTTCCCTAATATTTTAATTTCTTTTTCTTATTAGTGATTATCAAGTGGACGGACTCAACTTGCTTTTCCATTTCCAGGCTGACTCCAGACTCCAGACTCGAGACTCCACTCTGCAGTCTCTAGACTATACAAATGTCTAAACTATTCGACAGAGAAAAAGGGGGAGCGATTGAGCGAAAAGGAGGAAAAAGATATTGAGAGAGTGAAAGAGTGAAAGAGTGCGAGAGATAGAAATGGAAATAGAAAAAGCTCGTGGGGGAGTCGGAGCAAAATTTAGGCGTTCAAATGTGTCTAATTAAACAGAAGGATTGGCAGTAGCAATCCTTGTACATGTTACATGTTACATTGTATATATAATAATAGTAGTAGTAGTAGTATTACTAAGAGCTAAGAGGAACTGAACTCAACTTGATAGAGAGAACGGGAAAGGCAAAAGTCCTGAAATGGCAATTTTCTCTCGAATCCATTAAAAACTGACTTCTTTTCCCTCTAATGAATATTCACGTTCTTTTTGATAACACAGTCTATAAAATATAAAATACAACAAGTGTACACAACCAATGTGTACATTGTAGACGGTACATGTATTTACTAATAGAAAAAGTAGGAGAAAAACTTTCATGTGAATTTAGATGAGAAATTAGAGCTTAAAAAAGTAAAAATGAATTCCATGTAAGTAGTAAAAGTACTAAGTACACTCATTTACAATTTACAATTCAGCCTGTGCATATTTACATTTAAATGTTATATCATGTATCTGTCTAAAGTCTACAGTCTAAAATCTAGAATCTAGATTCTAGATTCTAGAGTCTAGTCATTAATTAGAATTTTGTTTGATACTTTTAATGTACTTTTGTATTA
Organism: Sminthurinus signatus; assembly: GCA_019776565.1. Taxonomy (NCBI): domain Eukaryota; kingdom Metazoa; phylum Arthropoda; class Collembola; order Symphypleona; family Katiannidae; genus Sminthurinus; species Sminthurinus signatus. Next base: position 1,330 of record JABASP010002739.1, on the reverse strand, counting down.
TTGCATGCATAATGTAGAGTGTGTAGAGTGTAGTGTGTAGACTTTGTTGAGAAAAATGAGCCTTCTTTTACATGATGCATGCAGCATGCGCTGCCTTAATTATATTATATATGCTGAGCTTTGCTCTTCCGTCTCCAGTCTCCAGTCATCTAGTATCTAATACAAGCCCTATACCGTATATTCTATATTCTAAATGTTCTATCTGTATATGTACAAAACCCTGAAACGAGAAAAAGGAGGAAGAAACGAAAGAAACGGAAAAGGAAGAAGGAAAATGAAACATCAGACGGTAGAATGCAGCTCGTAAAGTCTAAAACAGACACAGACACAGATACAGCTATACAGAAAGAGTAAAAGTAAAAGTAAAAGTGAGAGTGAGAGAGAGAGAGATCAATGATTAATGAAGGGACTTTAGCTGTGCGAACTAGATAGTGAAATTAATGTATACTTTAGCTGTCTCATTTCTTGTTAATTTCTTTAGTTTTACTCGGTCTTATTTCATAATCGCGAGAAACGCTTACTTACTTCTTCTTCTACTTCTTCTTCTACTTCGTGTTGTACAATTTCATACTATACTTCTCTTCTCATTCTTTACTTTTTCTTTCGTTCTTTCTCCTTCCCTTTTTCTACATTATCCTGTTACAGATACTCAATTTACATACATATGCATGTACAGTGCACAATGCACAATGTATAATGTACAATCTGTCCGTGTCCTCGCCACCACAAAACATAACCAAACCAAAGTACACGTGATACTACAATTTACAAGGAATATGTAATATGTAGCATGTAGATTGTAGATGATAGATTATTGCAATTCCTACAACATGGAGAATCCTGTTCCTATCCTCAGAATTTTGGGAATCATAAACCATAAACGATGAGGACGACAAAAGGATGTATAATGTATAATGCATATGTAAAACTGCGTATTTAGTATTTAATGTCACATCTTTCTCAGTTTTAACTACAAAACACCAAACACCAAAAACTAACTAAATAAGAACAGCACCCATCGAGAAAGAATTTATTAGTGATTAAGTGGACTTTTAATGTGTTATGTGTTTCTTATTTCTTCTAGCAAAATGAAAGCAAACCATTAGATACCATTTGATACCATACGGCTGCTGTCTTCAATAAATCTTTGAAAATGATCTAGACAAAAAAGGTTTTTCCAAAATTTCCGCTATTTTATTACAGTTTTACTTTTACTTGACTCCATTTCGTAATTCTTAAGCATTAATGTAGCGTACATACACTGAATAAAATGGTAGTAAAATATTATCAAAATTCTGGATTTTGACTAGACTTTGTATTTTGTACTTTG
>JABASP010002738.1:0-18093 GCA_019776565.1 Sminthurinus signatus | reverse complement strand
CAAAATGGCTTATTATGGCGAGAAGCTCAAAATAAGAGATTTCTGATCCAAAATGGCTTATTATGATTAAACCCTCATAATAAGAGATTTTGGTTCAAAAATGGCTTTTTATGGCAAGAAGGTCAAAATAAGAGATTTCTTACCGAAACTCGCTTATTATGGAAAAATGGTAGAAATAAGAAACAACGGCTGTAGGGGTCTTGTTGAATTTTATATATGCATCTGAATTTTGTTTAAAAGGTGTGTATTTGTTGAGCTTGGTAGGAGTGGAACAATGTTGGTGAGTTTCTTGAAGCTCTAGGATGGTATAACGTTTGGTCTTCAAATGTAATGGAATTCAATTTAGGCGGTTTGGGTACTGACCGAAGCGAATAAATTGAATTTCATTTTTGGATATATCATCAATGTGAAACTGTGAAAAAGGCCAGGTCCTCTCCGTGGTAATGGAATTCAATTTAGGCAGTTTTTGGTGCTACCAAAAGCGGCTAAATTGAATTACAATCTTAGAAATCACGTTGATTTGAAACGATGAAAAATGGCGAGAGCCACTACGTGACCTGTGCATTGTTTATAAACGTTATAACCACTTGTGATACCGTATGAGGTATGCTCAGACGCTATGGAGCAGAAATAGGATCAGAAATTAATCTTATGCAAAAGATTGTAGGGCCAAATTCAATATTCAATTCCGTAAGCGTCTGTGTAACAGGGATTTTTCATTTTATACACAGAAGAAAGGGATTGAAGATTGAACGTTTTACTCAAGAATAACTGCATATTATGCATAAATTATGGTACCTTTAACAATGCATTTGTTTTTGTTAGTTTTTCAATTTTCTCCTTAAATATTGCATCATCTTCCTCTTGTTCTTTGACAAATTTTGCTTCATAATGCTCGTACACGGGGATGAATTCCTGTTTAATTTCCTCAAGTACTTGAATTTCCTGTTGAGCTTGTGTAATGTTTTTCTGTAACTGTTCTATATTTTTAAGCGTACGCATAACCCTACCAATCCCATGACCTATCATACTGTAAAACAGTTTTTCATAGTAATTGAATTGGGAATATATTTCATCTCGAAAATCCAGTAGGAGCTTCCCTCGTTCCAAACAATTCACAGTACATTGGCGAATAAGTTCATTAAACAAATAAGTTGTGATTAATCTCCTTTTATGACACATTCCATCTTCATTAAGGGAATCACATTTCCTCAATTCTTTTTCCATTCTATCTTTCAGAGCAATGACGTCTCGACGAGTTGCTATTTGACATGAAACCTGGATTTCATACATAATACATACACATTTGCATAAAGTGTAAAGTATATCATAAGAGTAAACAATTATGCGTGTGGCATGTAAAGTATTTACACTTTATACATGAGTATTATGTATTACGCATCATGTTGTATGTGACAAAAAAACATAGCTATGCCTATTTACTATTTACATATTGCCGTAATCTGAGTCCTCTACTTTTAAACTCTCTCGGTGGGGCAATTTTTGCAACAAGTTCACACAGTCGTAATGATTGCACCGATTCGGGATTTTGACAGAACAGCGGTTTTAAAATGGCTGCGGATGATTTTGTTAGACGTTGGGCTTGAGCTAATTTTTTCCTTTGTCTTCTTTCTTGCTTCTATAGGTTTACAAATTATACATTGTACATTGTACATCATTAGGATTCATGGAATGTCATTCTCATACAGTGTACAGTGTTTAGGTGGACGCTAAACACTAATCGGATGTAAATTATGTGAATGTATTTAAAGTTTAAAAAGTAAAACGACCAAAAAGGAATTTCTAATAATTTCCAACTAACTTCTACACGCAATTGAAACCTGTCTTCCTCCTCCTGTTTAGGACCAATCACATGAATTCGTCCATATTGAAGCAAACTCCAACCAAGATTTTTATTGATAGTGTTGTTGATTTCTGCCTTGATATCTTTTTGTATTTTAACAGCGTCAGGAGTGGTTGTACTTTCTTCAAAAGGATCTTGATCATCTTCATCTTCTTCTTCCTCGATGTCATAAAAGTTATAATCGGCAGGAGGGTTACTCAGATTAAAAATACTATCTGTTGGGTGATCCAGCCTTTGTGAAACAACGGCCATGGCTCAAAATTCTTCTGTATAGTATCAAGTATAAAGTGTGAGTAAACAGTTAATAGGAGTTTGGAGGTTTTTGCCCGCAGAACGCTGAATTCAAAAAATAAAAATCAAGGTTATAGTAAAAAACCTTGTGGGCTCTTCAAACTTCAAACTTCAAAAGTTTGCAGAAACTTTTGAAGGCCATTGTGGTCTTGATGACTTTGAACTTGACAGAACTATATTAATAAATATAAACCACATCAACAGGTTTAAAGTAGGTAGTCATAGAAACAAAATACTCCATCTCCAGAGTTTGGACGACATGACATAATCTATAAATTAATATTAATTGAACCCATTGGAAGTACAAATGCCTACGTAGTTTCCATGGAAATTAACCCAATTATTCTATAGATTATGTACATGATACATATAATAGAGCACATATACTTAGAAAAGTGTGGAGGAACGAATTGCAAAGATTTTTCCAAACGTCTCGCCTGGTCCATAGATTATTCTTATATTATTGATTTGTAGCATGTATACCTAATACATAAAATAGAAAATCCACGGCGGCTTTTACTTGCATCAAACGTGAAACAATGAAAACCGACAAGAAAAATGTGTAGTGACACGCGATGACTATTATTCATTGACGCAATAGTATTGTAATAAAAATGGAGAAAGAAGTAGGTACTGGCAAAAAAATACTGTAAAAATAACAAATTTATTACTGAATAAATTAGCATAATGACGTAGCTCACAGCATAATGTATATTTTATGTACATTTTCTACATATGTACATGGACAATATAATATGTAATTCCATAATATTTCTCTCCGCATCACAAGTATTAAAAATGGAAAAAAGGAGCAAGTAATTTCGTTAGTTAAAAAATGGTAATGCTATCTATCTATACATCTATAATCTATATTATTATCTATTGTTGTGTGTATTACTTTTTAATCGTCACTGCCTAAATATTACATACTAAAATAGGTAAAGGAGATCGATTCATTTGAAATTAAAACATTTTGTAAATATACATGTAAACACGTCCGAGATTTAAAAATTATCTCTAAAATAAGAATAATAATAATTATTATTATTGACCTTTTTTAGGTCAAATGACTCGACACTCGACAATATAGTATTTTATGTATTATATTATGTAGTTCATTTGTTTGTGTTATCTCCTACGGGGAGAGGATGATTAATATTAGTCTGATTACAAGTTGAGGAAGAAACTTCGGGATTTGAAGTGGTATTAATTTTAAATAGGGACTCGTAGGATGGTGGTGGTTCCTCATGTAGATTCACTGGGAGCACAACATAATTTGTAGGAGGTATAACGTGATGAATATGATCCATGTGAACGGCAGGACTGAAATTAAAAAAAAAACAATAACAAGTTAAGTACCGGAAATCCAACTATAACAAGTAACAAGTAAACAAATAAACACCACACGCTACACACACAAAGACCACTTTCAAGTTCTTCACCAGCAACATATAATATACTGTACCTTTTACTTTCATTTTTACCATCGTTTGATAATAAAATACAACTAAAAACTAAGTAAACAAAAAACCTATGTTTACCTGTTACTATGTGAAGTTGAAGAGGAGTTTTGCATTAAATTTGAAGTGGAAATCATTCCATTTCCCAAAGAAGAAGTTTTTGGTCCAAGAAAGAAACATCTTGAAATCTTTGCAAAGACGATGAGAACCCACAAAATGATGAAAAGGGCAATGTAAGGAGCAAACTGTTCAAATCCTATTGTAGTCTCAGGTGTAGGAAAATGAATATTACTAAAATCCGTTTGGATGTGATGTGGATTATTTGACTTTCCTGCAAAGAAGTGGGAATTAATGTCATTTGCACGATCATTACGACTTTGCCAATCCCACCATGACGGAAATCCCGTTTTTGGCTTAGAACTAGTGGTTGTTGTTGGTATGAATAGTCCACTTGTTCCAGTTTGATTTAGTTGTGAATTGGAACTGGGATTTGGTTGTTGCACTAAAGGTATCACAGTTGTAGGAATATTATATTCTGGAAATTGTGGTTGTGCATGACAATTTGCTTCATCTTTACTAAATGTTGCATCAGTCAGAAAGCCACAATTTACAACACCATCACAAGTTAAATTTGAAGGTATGCAGGATGGAGCAAAAGGACTGATGTTATCCAAACAGTTTAAAAATTCTTCATCTGGATCATAAAATGGACAATCTAGAAAATTGATAGTACAAAGAAAAGTTTACTAAATTTCACTACACTTTCAAAATTACTCAATTAACTGAGTAAACTGATAATCTTTTGTATATATTATATAGCTTTTGAAGTAAAATGATTTTATATTACATACTTTGGTAAGCTGTAAAAGAGATTTCAATCACATTTTGTTTCTTCATCAACTTTTCAATGTATGTGCTCACATCTGTGTACACTGTAACATTGAGGAGGTTATGATGACTCAAAAATCCTCGTCCCGCACCAATCATCCCAGTTGGAACTCCCTTTTTATCCGCTCTATGCACATCCCCACAAACTTTATTCACTGATTCATCCCCAAATCGAATGAAATCCCGACAAACTGGAGGAAATGCACTAGTCACACTTTTTGTTCGGAAATGCATTGCTTGAATCACAGCCATTATTCGCATATTCTCTGGTGCTTCCACCAGGAATTCACCAACTGGCTTCACAACAGTAGGCTGAGCAATGGATTTATTCACTGCTAAAGGGACCACCACCGAATATCCAGAGGATGCATAGTCTGCGAGGTTGATGATCCGCTTTTGAAAAGAAGTTGGATCATCTCCAGTTGATGTCAAGTATTCCAAGGAAGCTAAAATACAAAATACATTATCCAAATTATTACACATGTAAATAATTTATAAATAATTAAATCGTTATTATATTTTTTCATAGTTTGGACTTTTATATATATTTTGTTCCTTGTTGCTTATAATAGTCTCAGGAGAGCAGCACTAAATACTCAATGTATAAAATGTGTTTTTCCTCAATTAACAAATGACCTCTACAATCCACACTATAGTTAGCTTTACTTTTCAATAAAAAAAACAACACAAAACACTTGTACATTTGTGCATAATATGTGTATAAATATTTGAGAATTGAAATACTTACGTCCATAGATGAATCCAAAACTCAAATTTCCTAGTATTAACTGAATGCACAGTGATATTTTTATCTTCATGCTGGACAACATTGGTACATTTTCACTAACGTTTTCTTTTTCCTCACAACTTCACCACATTTGTCCTCTGTTGAAAGTTGAAATTTGAAATTTATTCAAATTTATTCTTATTTCACATGTTCACAAACTTTTACACAAACACACATGATTATTATTATTTTTGTATCCCAGATTTACATTTCACTTTTTTCTGCGAAAACATACGTATATTATGTATCTAATTCAAGTTGCCGCTTTAACTGTTCTCTTTTACGTGAGAATGAAACAAGATTGTTTTGAGTCTTGAATCTTGAATCTAAAGTCTCGAGACTAGAGACTAAAGTCTTGAGATTGTTAGTAAATTGTAGAATAATAATGATAATAATAATAATAATTGTGATTCATTGTATTCACCGTGGAAATTTATCAGAGTCAAGGTAGATTGTAGTTGTAAGTTGTACGTAGTCGTACTAGCCTGTGTATGTAATGTGTGTGTGAGAACGAAAGGGAGAGAGGTTGATTGAGAGTGAGAATGTATGAGACCGTTTTGCCTTTGCTTTGTCTATAATATAATCAGAATATTTTGCATTATACACAATGTACACAACACACACCAGACCAAGAACACAGAACAGAACACACTCACGAAAAAACTATCTTCACCAAACAACTCCTTATAGCTTATACACAGGATAATATAACTAATACTAACTACTATGAATGCCAATTGTTACATTAACAAACACAGAGCAGAGAACAGAGAACACAAGCACGGCACAAGCAGCAAGCAACCATATCCTATGTGTATATGTGCAGAAAAATTTAAAGCTAACTAACTATATAAACTACTTTTTTATATTGCGTTGTACAACTCCCTCTTATATATATTATATCATCTGACTTACAACTTACTACTTAAAACTATGATATTATATATTATATAATATCATAGCAGTAGTAACATGTATAATGCATGTACTTGCTATGTACTATGTACTTAGTTGATAATAAGCCTTATAGAATGTTAAATAAGAATGTCCCTTCACTCTTTACATTATTTTGAGTTGTGGGCGGTCGATACATATTATACAATATGTATAATCTATCCATAGTACATAGTACAAATGGTGTATGTATAGATATATATATATATATTTATATTTGCATGAAATTATGCCTTACCATCATCAACATGTTGGGGATTTGCTGTCTACCGTCTACATTCTACATTCAGCATTCAGCATTACTTAGATATTTACACATTACACCAAAAGATAAATGCAGTGCTTTTTACATCGTATTTTTTAGGCATGGCAAGTAAACTTTTCATTACAAACCACACAACACACAACCATTACATTTTTAAATAATAAGAATAACATTTTGCCTGCACGTCAGGTTATGCACATAATACATAGTACATAGTACACATGTTACATATGATATGTTATAATATATTTTATTATTTCGTAATAAGGAATTATTGTAGAAAAGTTGTGACAAGGCAAGGCAAGATGAGCGAGAAGTATAGATAAAATATAGATACATAATATTGCAGTCAAGTTCATTTTCCATGTTTTTCCATGTAAGTCGTATGTATTTTTTGTTTTACAATGTACGATATACGATACAAACGTGTGTATTCAGTTTTGATTGGTATTTCATGTTCAATGTACAGTGAACAGTGAACAAGGTATAATAACTTGGTGCAAACTGCAGGAGATTAGAAAAGGTTATTTGTTATTTACAAAAGGAAAAACAAGCTCTTTCCGGTGACATATATATGTAATACGCACTGCATCACATAATATATTATGTATTATAATGTGTATTCATATTTCATATTTCATCAATATGCCCCAAAAGTACATTGATTGATGGGGAGTTTTAATGACAAAATTATGCATACTTTACCATTTACAATGTACAATACACAATACATGTTCCTAATTTAAAATTCATAATTCATAATACATAATATACACATCGTTTTTGAATCGGAAAACTAGGTTTATGGGAAATGGAAAACAGAGCTTCGACTTTCGACTGATATGATTTAATAGCTCAACGAGTGACAGACATAAAATATTATTTATTTCATACAGTTTTTTCCAGATCTTCAGTTGATCCTCTGAACAACATCACGAATCACAAATTGCCACATGGTATAGGATTTGAAGCTTGAAATTTGATTTTGAGGTGTATTTGCTACTATTTTTTATTTGTAAATCATAATATTATTACGAGCTCAAAGCAGTTATTTATTGTGAAATATTCACGAGTACATGCAACGGAATGAATGTGACAGACTTAATCGTACAAAAGTATTACACAGAATACGGTTAGGGAAATTTCGGACCTTAATAAAAGACCTTGTACAAACCAGAATCTACATACAGGCCTCATATGCGTACATATTTATATTTAGATACATCTTGTGTATTTTGTGTGAATTATTCTCACTTTTGGTGAGAATTCATTTCAATAAAGTTCATGAGAAATCTCGTCAACTTTGTTACTTCAAGTTTCTGCTGATAATGTACAACACTATAGGCTATGCACTATGTAGTATGTGTAGTATATAGCACCTGTAGCTTGTGAATTTGGAATGGACTCTCACTAGCTTTTAATTTCTACCTGTAAACTGTAAACAAACAGAAGCGTATTATATAGTGCAAGTGGATATTAGATTATGACAGTATATATGACAATATGCACATCATGATTAACTCACCTGCATATATAATATACTCACAACTCCCAATCAGTAGTACATAATAAATGGTAAATAATGAGTAAACCAAATGTGTACATTGTACATAGTTAAAATAATACAATGTGCTTACTTTCATGCTGGTATGATTTTCTTCAGTTTAAAGAAAATAAGTACATTTATTTTTAATTTTTTAAGAATAGTAAAAAACTTCTGGCATATTTTCCTATTTTGTATATTTAATGAAACTCATGGAATCCTCTTACATAATCTGCCATTCTGTTACTCTCCAAAAAAAAAAAACGATGAGTATAAATATGTGTAAAGGAATAAATATTGATCATTTTTTATGGCTTTACATATCCAATATCCATAAAATGTAAATAATAAATATGTGTGTATAGTGTGTGTGTCAGCGTTACGTGATGATATTGTTGTGTGTTGTGTGTTTTATTACAGTCATAAGCCGTGGTGCATAAACATTCAACATGTTATCATATTATAGCCAATAAAGTTTAAAAGCACTTAAATCGTGTATGCAAATGTAACGATAAGTTCCCTGAGTATTCTGAGTTTTTACTACATAACGCGTGCATAATATATTAAGTATTAAAAGTATAATAACACACGAAACATAATAAACTGAGCCAGATAGATACAGATCAACTATAGTTACATTTCACATTTACCCAGACGCTAAAATTGCACATTCTTCCAAACTCTAAAAAACAACAATATTTTGCATCGAATAAGAATGTGGCAACAGAACAGGTTGAAAATCAAGCTGTTCCATATTCTCAAAATATTTGCATTTATGCAAAATGCAAAATGAGCTCTTAGACAATATTTAGACATCGGAAAGATGAAATACCAAAAGGGTAAACTGTCCAAGTTTTTAAAAATTGTCAGTTATGAAATGATGTATAGTATATAGTATATAGATAATATGCAACAACTGCATACTATTTTCAATAACAGGGCTTCAAAATTTTAAAACTATTAATCAGGGGATTCAAGGGCATGCATAAAAAATGCTAACAGTAAACCGTATAAGAGTGCGACAGGAAAAGACAATGAAAAGGTTTGTGATGCATATACTATGGGCTATGGGCTATGTGTCTCTATATTTATAGTGAGTTTTCTTACTTGCCTTATGTGTAAACTTATTCAGGGTGACATTATTCACATTACAATGATTAAGTACAAAGCAGAAAGCAGAGTACACCAAACAGGTATTGTTGTTTTAAGTGACGTCAAAGAGACTTCCCTTATATTTTATAAGACAAAAGACAAATACCAGAAACTTAAAAGCACATTAAAGACTCATCAAAGACCACAGTTTGTGATTCCTGCTTTGTTTTTTTTTAAAGATGTAAGCTGTCAAGAAGCATTAAAAATATTTGTAATATTTATGACGTATGGTATGGCAAAAAGTGTAAAACTATTTACTTACTGGGTTTGATTTTTTTGTACTGTGCTGTGTACTGCATCCGACATTACTACATACCACAGTACTACAGTTTATAACAAACTGTACAAGATAAACTAGGTACACATTATACATGAGAAATAAAATAAAGTTTTCTTTTCATTCTCTATTCTCCATACTCTTTCAACCTTGTGTTAATTGTCCTTATTTACAATTTACAATAAAAGGAACTTGGTGTAAGGAAGGAAGTGTATCACAAAAACACGTACATTTCGTACGCGGCTGTATTTTTTGCTGAAATATTATGTACATTAAACGTGTATGTTAAAATTGAAAGGAAAAATATGACATGTTTTCCACATCAACCACTGCATACTGCATAAATATATTAATTGTAGGTTGTACGGGTTTACTTAATTATTTTTTGAAGCCACTGAGCATTTATTATCACGTAAAATGCATAAAACGAGTCATTCTATGTACATTGTACATGTATGTGGTTTTTATGTGTGTGGTTTTACTGCAATTTGTGCATAAAACACAAAAAAGCTATGCATTCCTTTCCTTATTCCACTGAATGCACAATGTATAGTGGGCCGATGTTTGTACTTTGCACACAGATATAAAGTATAAATTTAATTAACCATAATGAACATGTAAAACATTATGAACAAAAATTAGGAAGCAAAGTTCTATTTTGGTAGGCTTTGAAAATGAAACAATAAACAATGTACATGTGCATTAAAACTTCAGTACACAGTGCACAGACTCTCGAGTCTCGACTTCCAAGTGAAAGTATTGGTGTCAAAACAAAGGATTCACCTTGTAGATAAATCGATTGGAGATATTTTTGTTTTTCTAACCATAAGTATAAAATCCACAATCTACACATCAACTAATCGAAACTATTCATACGACCAGGACCTTAACAGTTAGCAGCAAGGAGAGTAGTTTATACCAAACCCAATCTGAAAGTTTGAGATTATGTTCACATGATGAATGATGAATAAGCAGGACTTTGAAAGGAAAAAATATGATAGGATATTCTGCTCATCGTACATAATATCAGTACATGGGTTTAAATTCTTTGTATATTTGTATCGAGTTTTTACATCACAAGTCTCATTCATAAAATATACCTTAATTACAATTAGGTATAAGTAACAAAAAATTACAATTCATTGGTACAAAATTTCCATAAATGGACATGAAAACTACAACAGAAAGACATAATTTGCTATTACAAGTTACAATAATTCTTGTAAAAAAAGGCAACCATGAACCGAAATTAGGTGTAAAGTAGAATTAAAACTACATAGTGCCTTTTTGTACAATTTCACAGAATTTTAGATAAATGCTTTGGTCAATTCTTACAGATATGTATAATGTATAGTAACCACCAAATTTTATAGAATACTTTTTAACTATAAGAGTATATTAGATATACTGACGCAGTACTGACGACTGGCTGTAGCAGAAAATTTACTGTCCATTATTTTTGCCCAATATGTACACTGTACACTGTACAATGTACACTGTACACTGTACAATGTACACTGTACACACATTAGACATGTGTAAATATTAAATATTTAAGTATATTAAATTCATTGGCACTCAATTTAATTTTAACAGTATTTTCTACATCGAATTAAGTATAAGCCATTCACAAAACCTCAATACTATCAATAATTTAAATATTTTACATACACAACTTGAGGATGGAAACAGAAATTAATACTTATAAAAACAACTTGGTTAGGTATTGATAACAAGTAGCAAGATTTCTTTGAAATTTCATTGGGGTATTCTGGAATGTGGAAAATAAATACCTAGTGCTATCTGCTATTATTGACACCTCCACATGCCACATGCTAAAAACTATGCTCATACACAAAAACAAATTAAAACAAATTTAACAAATACAGGGTACATTCTATTGACTTACAAAGAACTGAAAATATTGATAAAGTTTACACACTATTCTTATGATTATATATAATATTCTAACAACAACAACAGTATAAGTATTTCGTTTTACTTTTTGTGATCCTTTTTTCACAAAAGATTATATAATGTAGTATTTAACAACAACAACAATAATAATAACTATTTTTAAGTATTAGTATAAAGTATAATATTGTACATTCACAGATCTAAAGTAACAAAAGTTACATGTAGCAAATAATCATTTATTGAATACATTTATAATTTACAAAAAGTACAGGTATCAATTCAGACGAGTACATCAGCCGGTCTCCTCTGGAGTAAAGCTAGAGTAATTTGAGGGAGTGCGAGATGAATTTGAAGTTGAAACGTCTACTTCCACTGACTTGCTTATTCTATATACAAATATAAGAGAAAATACAGTGCATAACGAATTACATATTATACTTTTGTAAGACGGAAAAACTGTGAACTGATAAACCACATGTATTATTTTATCCTTACCGAGTATTACTACTTTCACGCTGAAGTCTGGACCCTGCCAAAACAGGACACATTGAGCAGGACAGATTGAGTTCAGAAACAGCATACGCTCCAATAAATACAGTGACGATAATGATCCCGATACAAATGCAGAGTATCATAAGAACACTCACAGAGCCTTTGTCATTGTTGGGGTTAATTCCTTGTTTAATTGGAGATTTTCCATTAGTATTTGAAGCACAGATCAACTCATCCGCACCAACAGTTTGTCCTTCAAATCCACAGTGGAAAACATCGTCACAAAATAAAGAGGACGCGATACAGTTCGCCTTTGGAACATTGTCATTTGTGACAGTCGTGTTTGGATAACATGGACGGAGAGATTGATTTGAGGAAGGCAAAAAGTTGTCACTGTTACATTCTACAAAAAATAGATTAGGTAGATTCAAATTATTCTAGGCATATCCGACCAATCTTACTCTGAATTTTTAAACGAATAATTATATGAAAACTAATAATCTAATAATAATTACCAGTAACTGCTGTGAAAATGATTTGTACAGTATTCCACAAAGGTTCTGTCATTTCTCCAGCCGTACTTTTGTCAATAAATACTTTGATATTAACTTCACCATGTGCGGAGTAAAAAGTACGAGGTCCAAGGAGTTTTTCCGGTGTCATGTTATTATCCCGGAAATATAAGAATCCACAAACTGCAAGAAATTAAAAGTACAAAATATAAACAGTTAAAATCAGAGATGAAGATTTTATTGAGTAAAATATCTGAGTATGAATCTGGAAATTAGAAAAAGTTTTTATAGTATTGTACATACTCTCGGTGGTTTCTTTTCTTCGTGAGTCACTGAGCTATATAGAAAAAGGATAAAACAGGGAATGTAAATTGTACATGCAGTTTATAATTAATTCGTTATCAGTTATCAGGCATCAAGCATAAAATAAAAAATAATCTATATTCATTTTAAATTTTAAATGACATCAATCAAACGTCAAAAACATGATTTTAATTCAGTGCTTTATTTTATTTACTTTGATGTAATCTCGACAGACTTCATCCAGTTTTTTCAAGCTCGGTCCTCGGAATTGTGTGCGAAGTTTTAGAAATTGAATCACTACCATTATGCCTGTAATACAAGTAATTATTATCATTGTGCAAGTGTTTTTATTTTTCGTAAGAGTAAAATGATCAGTCTTCTTAAATATTAAATAGAACATGACTGAAAAATATCTAAAATCAGTTACCATAATTAGTTGGTGCCGTAACAAAAAATTCTCCTTCTTCCTCTTCTGGCCTTGCTTCGTCCGGTTCATCTTGCTTTTCCTTCCAGTTCAAAGTTACTGAATAATCCGGGTGATTTGCTAAAAGAAAAAAATCAGTAAAAAAAACCATCAGTCACCAGTCGCAAAAGGACATCGCAGGCATATAAAGGGATTTTTGCCCTTCGTCCGATTTGGCTCAAATTTGGTACAGAGGTACTTTAGACCACAGTGAACAATGTTTGTGAACTCACTTTAAAAGTGATTGACCCCTGTGACCTCTGGAGGTCACCAAAGTTTGGAATTAGTTGTTTGAGTTGGACGCCGTTTGAAAATTTTATTCCTTATTTTTTAGGTGTTTTTCACACAAAAACTCATTTTACACGTAAACTATTGAAGTTAGACACAAACTGACTTCACAGAAAATGATAAGCATAAAATTCTTTATCGATTGGTACCATTTTCAGTATTTTACCGTGAACTTTGATTTTTCGTAAAAATCAAAGAAAATATCGTATTTCTACCAAAAACGAAAATTCATTGCAAATTAATGAAAATGGTACCATTCCATAGAGAATTTTGTGCTGACCATGTTCTGTGAAGTCAGTTTGTGTCTAACTTCAATAGTTTACGTGTAAAATGAGTTTTTGTGTGAAAAACACCTAAAAAATACTCCATAAAATTTTCAAACGGCGTCCAACTATAACAATGAATTCCAAACTTTGATGACCTCCAGAGGTCACAGGGGTCAATCACTTTTAAAGTGAGTTCACAAACATTGTTCCCCATGCTCTAAAGTACCTCTGTACCAAATTTGAGCCAAATCGGACGAAGGGCAAAAATCCCTTTATATGCCTGCGATGTCCTTTAACAAGAAATTTAAAAAGTACAAATACTCAAAACTCTTACCTAAATAAACCCCTTGTTTTCTCGAATCACTAGCTGGTCTAATTAAACTTTTGATTGGTGCTGAAATTTAAAAACACCACACATAGATAAAATATTACACACATTGTCTTTTTTGTCTCAAAAAGTATCACTGTGCATTTAAATGGTGTGAAGATTCAAGATTTAAGATGCATGTCGCATGTACCAACTACCGGCAGCATGCTTTTTTTCTTTTCATAAAATGTCAAATATACAATAATAATAATAATTGTAGTTTTGAATAAAAATTTTATAAAATTTTGTAATAGGAAAATACTTACGACCAATCGACACCACTCCATCAGCTAAAAAGAAGGAGCACTCAAGTACAAGGAGAAAAATTACAATGGAGAAAACGGTACTTCTATTGGTGTACTCTGGCACTCGGCTTGCTAGTCTAGACTTTATCATTTTTGATGCATATATATATATATATATATCTGTATTTATTGAACAATTTGACACTTGCTATGGTACTGGTTACTGGTGATGAGATCCTAATCCGAATCCGAATTCTAACTTGATGTATTACACTGCTGGACAACACAAATCACTTCCATTGCACACTGTGTTATGAATTTTGTTTCAAAACTGTAATCTTAGCGAACTGAAACATTTCGTATCTATATAATATATTATAAATACAAAAAGTAAAAACTATCTTAAATTCTTATCCAATACAGGTAATAATTTTTCCAGTCAAATCTTGTTGTAAGGACAAGTGGAAATCATATTAACTGACCAGTAAAAACAGACAAAGGAAGAGGACAATGACTATTGTCCACAAGAGGAATTTTTATAAATTTTTATTAAACTTCAACTTCGCGGGTGTTGATAATGTACATAGGTAGATAGTAGATAGCTTGACTCAAACTTAATACGCCTTATCTAATAGGGAAAAAAAGGGAATCTCCCTACAAAATCACATAAGTAATCATTATACAGCCCATGCACATAAGTAAATGGTGTATGTAAAAGAAGGTGAGACGATGGAAGCCTTGGGGCAAATCAAATCCAAGCTCTTCTCTCTCTCTCTTTTCTGTTTTCTCTCTTTCACTCTCTGTATGCTGTATTTCGTATTTTGTATGCTGTGTCTGTTGATCCTCTTTGACACATCCTTCCAGCATAAATAGTTGTACTGAGTTAGGGCAGAGTGACTCAGTCTGAGTCAGACACACACAAAACTACAAACTAGAAACTAAGACATCGTTAATATTTAACATCCTCTCGCAGAACCCAGTCCTCACTGTCAGTACACAAATGTACATATACATTATGCCTGTATAAAATTTTATGTTCACCGTAGAAAACTGCTGATTGCTGCTACACATGTACATGTAAATATGTACTTAGTTTATACACATGTATAATGCATTATGCATCAAATAAGTACAAAGCACACACCACACACACACACACAGACTATCTGTAGAAGCAACAGGTGCAGGCTCGTTTATTCCTTCATTTTATATTTTATTTGTATGTATTATGGATTCATTTCAATATATTTTATTTATTTATCTAACACATATCTATTTTATATTTTATACCATTCTCAATTCTCAGGTATTGAAGTCCCTTTTATTTTATAGTTTATTCCTTCTTATTCAGTATCGAATGTCAAATTTATAGTTCATATCGGTCAAATCCTGAACTGTACAATATAAAATACAAAATACAAAGCTGAAGACCTTTGTCTCTCTGTTCCAACAATGAGTATAGTTTAACTCCCCGTACTTACTCACTTTTACTATAGTTCATCGGAATGACGAAGGAAAAACGATCTTTATAGATTATAGATTATACTCACTCAACACTAACGCTCACACCTACAAATTCGAATACAAATACAAATACTCAAAAGATCTCCTAGCTCTTTTTCTTTTTCCAGCTTCCAGCATTGATTTCATGCGTGTATTTCCAATATGTTATATAATAGCTGCATACTGTGTATAGAGTATAGAGCATGTAGATGTTGAATGTTAAATATAAATATATACTAAACCCCTGAATAAATTTCAGAGTTGGGGAATCAGAAGTCAGACAGTGTGGATAGTCTGTAGTGTTAGTACGTATGAGACAGGACTGAAAACTCACCGAGATGAATTCAAGCACGAACCAAAATCTACATAGAAAATCAACTAGAAACTATAGGAACACAAAAATTTATTCCGTATAACATGTACCTATACATACTTATAAACAGATTATACATTTCACACTACATATCAATACTGTATATATTTATGCCGTATGTTTTTCTGTATGATGTAGGATATTGAAAGTATATTATATAGATTATAGATACATGTGTTTTTAATGTGTATGATAAACATGTGGATGAATTTTTTATTTCCTCATTTTGTTCATGCATATCAGTTTGAATTCACTTTTATAAGGAGAATATGATGATATTGTGTAACGAATTCTTATATCATGGATCGTGGATCATGAATGTCTAAATTCATGGGGTTTGAGATTAGAGTGCAATACACACTTGTAACTTTATTAAACAGTGTAAAAAATATTATATTGAGCAGATGGAATATGGAATATGAGCATACAAGTCCATACAAAATACAGATTGCATTTGTCATCTGTCATCTTTAGTCCAGTCTGATATTCAGCTGAAAAATCTAAAATCTGACATACCAATAAACATATCCTGTTGAAAAGTAATCAAGGAGCTGCCGTTTTACAGATATGAGCAGATAGCAGATATTCTGATGTCAAATTGAAAATAGAAATATCAAAAAAAAAACACCAAAGCATCTTCCAGCTTTGAAATAATTAATATGTTATGTACAGTGAGCTTTGTTGTTATACATCTGATGAAGGTGTGTAAAAGGAACGATGGTCAAAAGCTGATAAAGTTTTTTTCCATTGCACATCATGCATTTATGTAAGCTTCAAGCTTTAGTATACGTTGTAAGTTGTAATTGTTCATATGGCAGATTTGATAATATAATTTGAAAAACATAGTCTTACACATTTTACTTACTTGTATTTTAACCCCCTGGAAAATCAAAAATGTTGATACGGGGTAGACTTTACACACTAGACAGTAATTACGGGAAATGATGATGATCAACGCTCAACACAACTTCATATGCATAAAGATTATGTATAATGTTAGAGCAAATGTAGCATAAATCATTCAAACATTGTGTAAGCACTTTGATGGAAATTCGTTTGTATGAATACAATATATATGTAATATGTGTGAGTATTTTGGCTGTCAACTTTGATGATTTTGTATTTTACCTACACCCTGTCAACATTTCAGCTCGGACACGAAAAAAGAAAAAAAGCTGCCGCATATCCTGTAATTTCATCTCATCTTTCCCATTTTGTTTAACAAGTTCTGTATGTTAAAGTATGTTGTGCAAACATTTTTACGGTCCTTTTAATGAACGAGGGTAGATGGTAGATGGTATCTGCTGTGCACAAAACGGGAAAAACTTTTCCACAAGTTTTCATATAACACATAATACAGAAGCTTTCTCCGTACATTTTCAATTTCGGAAAAAACACAAGTTTTAAAAGAAACTCTCCTATTTTTATCTTTTGTTATTTGAAAGAAAAAACATCAAAACTTCTTTTTCATCTTCAGTTAATGTAAAATTTTTACAAAATCAGGATAAGCAGATAGAAAGGCATATACAGAGGGTTATTCCTATTTATATGAACACTTTCTTTTTTCCTTTCCGAACTGGAATTTCACGTTTCAGTTTCTACCGTTGATATCATCGTAAACTTCAGTTAATGTAGATAGAATTCGAAGCAAATTCCACCAGAATCCTTTATTTCTAACCATTAGTACAAGGCATTGAAAAAACAGTTTCGAAAAAAAAGTTTCCAGATTCGACCTTTTTTTAACTGTTGAGTTTACGTTCAAACAACTTTGAATGGTACTTAACTCAAAAGATAAATTATGCAAAAAATATATAGTGTTTGTTAGACTATTTAGAGGTTACCCATGTAAAAAATTCCGGAAAAATCGGCCCGGTTATTTACCC
>JABASP010002737.1:0-18097 GCA_019776565.1 Sminthurinus signatus | reverse complement strand
TAATGAGCTGATTTTTTCAGAGGTTGTTTTTTACATCAAAAGGAACGATTTGACGGGGTGGCACTTCGGATTTTCAACAAAGTTGTCAAAATGGCCCGGTCTAATGCTCATAGTTGTATGTAGCCGTATAGATTTAGGAACAGTACACTGTATACAGTTTGATTTGGATTTCTAGTCACAGGTTAGACCATAATTTAAGAGCATCGCAACAGCATAAAAAACTTGAAAAAAAAAGAACAGACTTCATTTTTTTAAAAAAAAGTGCAGAGTATGTGGTACAGAGGCTGAGGAAAATGTTGGAGGTTGAAAGTCACAAGTTGGAAATGTAGTGAAACTTTTTATGCAGTACTTGTGAAAAATATGGAAGAAAATATAGAAAAGTTGTTGGTTGCTGTACATTGTACATTGGGTTTGGTTGTTGTGTTGTGTTGTGCTGGAGTTGGAAGATGGAAGACAGATATAATTTAAAAAGGAATTTGAGAGAGAATAACATGCTGCTGTGAGTCTATAACCTCCAATCAAAATCATTCGTGCTCACGGCCATTCGAATTCGAATTCGAGCCCAAGGAAAAAGAAAAAGAGTGATGTGATGGGCCTTCCTTTGATCTTGTGTTGAACATTTTTGAGTAGAGAATTTCACCAGCTCCAGTTCCAGTTCCAGCTCCAGCTCTATTTTCAACTAGGCAAAAGAATCCATCCATCCTCCATCTTCCATACCTTGAAACTCCATACTTCGTACTCTGTACTCAAAACTTGATGCATTTTTCTTTGAACCTCGCTATCCAATTGCAAACAAAGATGGAAAAGATGGAAAAAGGTAAGGAAAAGGGATGAAAGAGAAAACTAAACTTTCTTCGTCTTCTTTGGCATGCACAATACACATGTATTTATTTATTTTTATTTTTTTACTCAAAACCAGCTGAGTTTTGAGCTGAGTTGAGTTGAACTGAAATTGGAAGAGTTGTCATATGCATACTTGGATTTGGATATTTTATCCCCATTTTTTCAAACGCCTTCAACCTACATCCTTTACCGTTCATATTATTACAATATTATTATTATTACTTTACATGTAGAATATACTTTGAATTTAGAATATTCCGTTTCCTCCATTTTTTCATCTGGGATTGAAAATTGAAATGTCATTGAATGTTGAATGTTTTTGATCTTGATCTTGATCTTACTTGAAAGGTCACCATAGTTTTTTTTACTTTATACAAACAGAATATCATAGACCAAAGAGAATCCTTAACTATAAATAGTTTTTCGTTATTTTAATAGCTTAAAAGCTACGAGTATTAAGTACAGCGTTGCTCATACGTCATACGTAATTTCGTGTCTAAAGTTCATGTTACTCTTCCATAATTTTAAATGCGGTCAAAAATTGTACAAATTGCGCATTCTACAAGTATATTAGTAATAACTTGAGTCTAGACTTTTTGTTACTTTCCCTTCATCTCACTCTAACATCTAGATAATAAATGTAGACGGTTGACTGTAGAATGTAGACAGTAGACAGTAGATAGTAAATTCATAAGTTTACCATCATGGTCCAAAGTTCACAAAGATATCAAATAGGTATCAGAGAAATACATATAGTATTTTTATCACATGTCGATCTTCGTTTTCCATCTTCCATCCTCCTCTTCAGTTTTTTGCGTATTGTATTGTGGGATATTTATGCGTGTACGTGTATGTGTACGTGGCCCTGCAGGCTTCTTTCCTTTATCTATTATCCTAAAGGTGCAATAAACTATTGAACATGAAACCTGTGTACCGAAATGCCCAAAACTTACAGCTTACACATGACACTGATACTGATATGCAGAAGAAAGAAGGAGAAAATGAAAAAGAATACAAAAAGATGTTCATTCCTCATTTCTTCTCCTCTTTAACTTTTACTTTCTCTTTCTTTTTCTTCTTTTTCTCTTATTTTTTTCCTCGTCTTGTCGTGTCTTGTCTTGTCGGGTCTTTATGGATATTCCGTAATAGATGAGAACAATTCTAGATTCTAGAATTGTAGAGAAAGTTGTGTCCAAAAAAACCTTTCTTTCTCTATTCTTTTCTCTAGTTTCTGTAGTTTCTCTAGTTTCCTATTTCCTAGTTTGATACTTTTCCTTCCATGGGAAAAGTTTGAGAGTAAATACGCATTTAGAATCCAACTGAAATAGAATAGAAGGCCCAACTTTTCCGTCTACTCTTTTTATTGTACATAATAATAATGTGTGCATATTTACATGTAGAATGTAGATTGTAGAGAGAAAGTACTTTATTTTTACCGTTGAACGTTGAGAGTTGAGGATTGAGCGGCGTCTTTGGTAGACTTGTGTGTTGAAATGAGGCGCTCTGTCATGTCATATCTTCCAACTCCTAACGGATCACATTGCCATCTCAACTGGTCCAATCCAATCCAATCCAGTGCAAGCAAAGAAACGGCATGTCAAGGATAAGAAAATGAACAAGATGAAGATGAAGGGAAAAGAACAAGAGCAAGAAGAACCTGTCAACGAGCCTTCCATTCATGATTAAGACGTTCAAGAACATGCTGAAGGGAACAGGAAACGAAGAAGAATTGTACCTCACATTTTTTCTCATGTTTCATGTCTCATGTCTATACGCAGATGTGTACTTTGTACTTGTACTTACTCATAATAATTTTAAAGAGCTGTCAACTGGCACTGGCACTGGCTTAGACTTTGTACACATCCCTCCATTTATCACTATAGACAAATTTTTTTAATTGCTAATGAAAAGAAAAATAAATCAGTAAGGATTTCTACGTCCCGTTTTCAAAATTTTGTAAATTAAAAGGGGTGGTAAAAAATGGTGATGTAGATTTTATATTGTAGATGTAAGTATTTTAGTATTTTGAGCACTTATCCAAATTCAAAATTCAAAATTTTACATTCTACATGCATGTTTATTTATTTTTCATGCAGAGAAGAATTAGAATATAATATTGAAATTTAATATGCCAAAGTCAAAGCTTTTATAATCAGGCTCATCTTTCTTAGGAATAAATCCCTTTGCCTCCTCCACGTTTTCTGTTTTCTGGTGGTGCTTGAATGCTACACATTACACATTGCACACGTTGTGTATGTTTCTTTTCCTATTTTTCTTCTTTTTTACCCATTTTCCCCTAGATTTTAGAATCTCCTCGAGTGAAGTATTTAGTATTTAGTACATACAATATGAAGTACAGAGTATAGAAAGATGAGGATAGAAAGAAGAAAAGAAGAAGGTTGTCTTATATATTATATCTCTGCACAATGTACAATGTACAATGTTCATAACTCAGATGGTACATGTATAAAAAGTAAAGTGTACAGTGTACATGATTCAGTTTGGTTTGGTTTGGTTTGGAAGATGGGGAAAGTTTTCAGCCGGGTTTTCCATAGGACAGCTTATCTCGTTAGTATGAAATGTGTCCTGGAGCAGATAAAGAGACGAGGTTCTAATCGTAAGCAGCGTATTATTTATGCAACTACACTCAGAATATTCCCTTATGACAGCCTACGCTCCATGTTGTTTACTCAAGTGAAAATAATAATGTCTTCGGCTTCGGCTTTCTTCTCTTCCTCCTCTTTTTTTCCCTTTTTTCTTCTTCTTTCCTTCTTTCCTACTTTTACTTTTACTTCAAGAGAAAGAGAGAGACAGAGTCAAGGAAGAAAAAATGGAGGACTCTAAAGAATAAGAAAAGGAACACGAATACGAATACGAATGCAACCATGAGTTTGGGTACTATTTTTCATACATATAGTTTTACTTTCAAGTTTCTCCAGATATTGGTTTGATCTACAATACAAATGTACTAGGTACTCTGTGTTCTATGCCTTTTTTATGCATATGCATATAGCATGTACAATGTGTGTATTCCTGCGTTTGTACCATGTACGAAAGGAATTAGAGATCTAACATGGGAGAAACGTGTGTTTTTTGAACCTATGTACAACATAAAATATTATATCTAAAGGTTCGTACAGAGTTTTGGTAGGACTTGAGCTGTCGACGTTCTCTCTTTTTTTCCTTGCTTTTTTTCTTCATGATAAAAGACAGCAGCAGTCATTCCTTTCACTGGTTAGTTTTTTTTCTTTTATTTTTTATTCCTTTTTTTTCTCCAGCTCCAAGTACAGATATATCTAATATCTAAAAATGTACATAAATATCCAGATCCAGATCCAACATTCAACATTGAACATTTTATATTATTTACTTTCATATGGATTTCAATTATGGCTATGGCTATCTAGGGTATCTTTCTCCTTACTCGCTACTCCTTCTTCACCGTCCATCCCATTTATAATACACATATATTATATTTTATTATGTTATATTGCATCTACATCAAACTATGTACAATGTACAAGTACTCTAAACTTTGAACTCTGTTCTCTGTGTACATGAATTTACAAAAGGATGAAGTATGTGCAAAAAGTAGAGTGTAGAGTGTAGACGGAGACGGAGACGCAGTTCCTAAGAGAATAAATGTTGCTCGAGAATCTAGAATCTACGACCATGTCATTCAAGTCTCGAGTACTCGAGTATTCTGGTTCTGGTATACTTTTGGCCACATTACTGCCATCAACCATCAACCCTCAACACAAACATAGACATGTCTTCACATATAAGAGAAATTCCATTTTATTTCATTTCATTCCGTTCCATCCCATCCCGATTTCCACCATCTAAATCTAATATGCAAATATTCCAAAATACATATAAAATACAAAATACAAAATACTTGATCTTCAACCGAACGGAGGAAGAGGCAAAGCCAAAGCTCCATACATAAAGAAAGTTGTCCAGAGTTGAAAAAGAGAAAAAGAGAGGAATGGAGGAAACCAAGAAAATCTTTTCATCACAGCATCTTCATATTTATTTATCCTGGTTTTCATTCATTCTGGATTCTGAATTCTGAATTCTGTGAAATGAAATGAATTGGAATGGGTATTGACGATTGTGGATTGTCGATTTTCCATTGGAATTTGTGCTTTTGTTTTTTTTTTTTTTTCAATTTGGGAATGAAATGTAGAAATAACTCGCATTTTGCTGGCTCACTGACTCACTACAAAACTGAATAATTTTTTCTTTACATGTAGTTTTATTTGTGGTATTTAAATTGATTTGGGTTTCCGTTTTGGAGTTGGACTTGGACTTGTGGTTGGAAAATCTATAAATAAATAAATAAATAGCGCAGTTGAATTCCTTTTTATGAGTTTTTTTTCTCTTTTTTGACTAGATATTTTTTTCATTAAACAGTTCCAGTTTTCACATATTTAAGTAAATATGCACATTTCTCAAGTAAAAAATTTAAGATTTAAGATGTGCGGAAATGTTATACAAAATTATTAGCCTGGTATTTTCCTGCAAAAAACTGTATAAATATTATGTGTTTTTCTCTGGTGGGAAATAAATTATGATTTTTATGTAATAGAGGAAGTAGAGTTATGAAATTTTGGAAAGTATATGAAATGATCTAATTCAGTTTAAGTCAACGGTCGTGGCTTCACTTGGAGTTGTATTTATATTTGTAGTTTTCTTTTCCTCCGTTCCGTTTTCTCCATTTGATCATGAATAGAATCATTTTTGGATTTAGATTTGGACTTGGACTTGGATTTTCATCAAATATCAAAGAAGAAGAAAAATAATTTGTGGAAGATCCAGCTGAAATTACTTAGGTATATTTATTATAGTTGATAGACAAACTATCTACGACATTCATCTAGGACATGTAGGATCTAGGATCTAGGATCTAGGATTTTCTCTTCTCGTCTTCTCCACATCTCCTCAGCTCCAGCTTGCTGTTGAACCAGATCCATCCGATCCTTTGAGGGAAATGTGTAGATGAAAGTATATGAAATCCATATTATATTCTTATATTATGGATGGATATGGATATGGATACACGAGCTGTTTGTAGATGAAAAATATGAAGAGGACCGATCGGATGATCAAATGAAGACACGACGGCTAGAGGCTAAGTGCCATGGCCATGTTCAATGTACATACAACATACGCAGTTTGAACAGAAATCGAAAGAGAAATCGAAAGAGAATGAACGAGGACATGAGGAAGAGACAGAAGAGAAATTGGTAAAAGAAGAAGAAGAAAGGAATCGATTTCAGGAATTGCTGTCGGCAATATTTTCCTACATGTTAAACGTGGAGATGGTAAATAAAAGAAGGGAGTTGGATCCAGACATCCAGAGAGCCAGAGATCCAAAGATCCAAAGAACCAAAGAACGAGTCGAGTGATGAACCAATGAACAAACTTGCTTTTCTGATCATCTTTTTCCCTCCAAGCTATCAATTCAGGATTTAGGATTCCGAATTCCAAATTCCAAACTACAAACTCCGAACTGCGAGTTGTGCTCGAATCAACATACATCATACACATGTATACATACAACATACAACCTACAAAATACAACATACAAGCTCATCATCCTCCGCGTCCTCGTCATCCTCTTCATCATCATTTTCGTTTTCATTTTCATTTTTCTCGTCCTCTTCATTCCAGCGGTTGATGTAGTTACTTTGGCTGGGTTTGGTTTGGCTCAGTTTGGTTGTTTTTCTTACATGTTCCTCCACTCGCCTCTCTCCTCGGATGTATCTAGTATCTACTAGTACGTCAATGTGTACAAACATGAAAACTAACGATTGGGTTGGATTCAATTCAACTGGATCGGACTGGATTGGTTTGGATTGGTTTTAGTCTGATATAATTTTTTACAAATTGTAATTTTCCTTGATATTAAAAACGTGGGGAAGGAAACATGAGAAAAGTAAATTCAAGTAGCGAGAGAATTGGAACTATTTCGTGTCACGTTTCATAACAAATGTTTGAATCCAAGTTTTCAAGGTACACATTTCTTACTGCACCGTTTTATGTTTTCTACCCCAAAAATGTAAGTGTACAACTTGAAAAAAAATTTCTATGATACTTCTCTTGTTGTGATTTCCAAGTTGTCCTAATTCAAATGGAAAATAATCCAAGAAACTGAAATTATCTATACTGACGTTGAAATTTGAAACTTGTTGAAGCTCATGAGGGTTAATTTATCAAAATCAAAAATTCAAAATGCTGGAGACATATTTGGTTTTGTATTCTGTGTTCTGTGCTTTCTGTTTCTTGTACATGCAAACTCATGGTTGAAAATGAAGGAATGTAACTGTGTTCTATATGACCTGGAGCTGAGTGAGATAAGCCTAGAAGTTGAACCGTGTAGCTGGTAGATAACATGTACAAAATGGGAAAGTTTACTGGGTACCTTTCACTTTCTTGCTCTACGCTCCATTTCTTTGGAGGTTGGAGTTATCTATCTTTTCGTATGTTTTACATCGTGCATTGTGTGCAATTGGGGAAATTGATGAGGTGAAAGATAAGGATAAGAACATGTAAAAAGTAAAAATCTACATAAACGAAAAGTACTTATCTAATAGTCAGCCGGTTTCCATGTTCCATGTTATTCTGTGTTATCAAATACATAATAATATAATATACTTTAATATGTAGTTAATGTCTCCTGGACGTTTTTCTCTCGGTCTCGGCCTGTGAAAATGTGGAGAATAAACTGAAACTGGAATGAACCATGAGTAAAGGAAAGGATACATGTTTAAAAAGAACTAGCACTATCACTGGTGCACAAATAGAAGAAGATGGAGATAGACAAACAGTGGTTGAAAATGGATACTTTGGCCATAGCCAGAACAGTAGATAGACAGAACATAGATAATAGATAGTCTAAAATCTACAATGTGCACTCTCCAAAAGGACAAGGAGTAGGAGTTGGAGGAAAGAGGAAGAGGCGGTCTGGTTTGGTCTGGGTTTTTGGTCTCATGCCTTGAGCCTTGAAGGATAAAATAAATAAATATCATGGCACATTTGGAGAATGGGGAAATTATCAAAGGAGCATAAACTATTCCTATCTGACTGGGGAAACATTCACATTTATTGAGGGCTATCTGCGGACTAGAGATCCAACTCAACTCTCTCCCATAAATACAACCTCACAAATACAAGTACAAGCACAAGTACAAGCACAAGTACAAGTACACATATACATTTCAAAGCTCAAGAGCACCCTGTAGAACAGAAGCACTTGTGTCTATACCATTTTCTACATGTATTCTTTTTACTCTATACACTGTACACTGTACTTTGTACTTTGTAGTAAGTACAGGCAACACCAAGGAATTTTCACATTTTTAACGCCTTCAACTCCAACGCCTCTTCCTTTTTCCGCTCCTCTCTTCAATTCCCTCTTTAGAATTCAGTTCAAAATCCAGAACGAGAACCAGATCCAGATCCAGATCCAGCTCCACTTTTATAAGTACACCAAACCGTACGAAACCAAGTAGACCGACAATACAAAAGGAGAACAAGCTTGCCCACAAATACCAAATATCAAAACCCAGTACAGACCAAAGACCAAAACAGACCAGACCAGAACACATTTACGACCGTATAATTCAAAATAAAATAGTTATGGACTCACATTCTGAAATTTTTTAAAGATTATTTATTTATGATCATAAATTACAGACAAGAGGAAAAGGACCGCGTCGCTGGTTCCTCTTGGAAGAATTTCCGCTGCTTCCAATTCCTAAATCCAAAACTGAACCAACCAGCAAAAAAAACAGCAAACATGCGATGTAAGTATACGTGTAGAGACTGGGCTGTTTCGGACGGGAGTAGAACCTCAAAATACTTATATTTTATAATACATTTTATAATAAATAGCTTTATGATTTGTAGTTCAAGATCCAACAAGATGTGACCACAGGGATAAATTTCAACAGTACAAAACAAGACACAAAACCCACGATATGACGATATGCACTTTTTTCTTCATCTGTTTACAACTTTCAATTCTCCGTATTTTATTGTATTTTATTCTAGATTCTAAAACCCTATGGACAAAATAATTTGTCCTTTTTTTCAAAAAAAGGGTTCAAAATCTTGATCGGAATTTCAAGGCAAAGGTTATACAAGGATTTTTTCTTTATTTCTCCCTAATTACGATATATATAATATTTGTACTGTACACACGAAGAGAGAACGTTTCAGTCATAGAACTATTCATTTTTCGTCCTCTTTTGGTTCTACAGATCTTTCTACAGGTTTTTTCCATGGTTATCATTCCAGATTCCAGACAAAGATAAAGATGAGTAAAAGGAAAATTGGTATTAATGACAAAGTCCAAGACAAAGAGTGTATCAATTTTTTTTGCAGTGCTCATATCTCATATCTTTGTACATGCAAGTGAACGTGAAAGTGAAAGTAACCAAGACAAGAAGAAGAAGAAGATGTAACCGTAACAGCAGCGGAAAACAGAAGGGACGAGGAAACTTCTCAAAACCATCCAAAGTACAAACTGTGTATTGTGTGTTGTGTATAGAGGAGAACAATCTCACATCTTCCTGATGGATGCTTCTCTGCTTCTGTTCTCTACACAATGTGTCTACTGTCTAGTGTCTGGAATATGTGTAATTCGTAGTGTAGTGCATATGAAGTGGAGACCGTAACCGTAGCCTAGATGATGATGAGTATCACGAGAATACACAACAGACAAAAGGAGAAAAAGAAAGAGAAAGAGGGAGAAGAATAGATGGACATGCACAATGTACATCGCACACTTATAGATGCTATATAATGTAGAATGTAGAGAGTAGAGTCATCACTCGCATCCAGCTTCTCCTCTGCACGTATAACGTATAATCAGCCTTTATTGAGTTGTGGTTTTAATCTAGAAGAAAATTAGACTCCAGGGTATCATTTCCAAAGCAAAACTTGTATGATTCCTCATCTTCCGACGAGTTTCCCACTTCTTCACATCCACAACGACCATCTTCATCATCCTGCATCGTCTTGATTCTCCATTCTCCAGCCTCCTTTCTTCCTTCTGTATCTCCATCCATCTGCACACAACACAACACACCATCTCTATCACCATCCCTTTCCCTTTCTTCTACGAGCACGAACACCAACAACCAACAGGAACCTCCACTACTACTACAAATCCCTACACCACATACCTACAAACAATATTATTATTATAATTCACCATTCACCAACCAGCCGACCAACAACCAACAACCAACAACAACCTATCCAAAGTTTCCTACTGCTCCTACAAAATACTATATAATATAGAATATAGAATACAATACAAATCCACCGCACATATCTACTTTTGAAAAGTATAAGGTACATTTTTCACCGCTCCTTTTGGAGTTGTTGTTGTTTTTGCCACCACTGTTCAGTGTTCACTGTTCCCAGTTGTTGTTGTTCTTGTTGTTGTTGCAGCACTTGGCATTCCATGAAGGAAAATTGCTCTAATCTAAAGCAAGCACAAGTCTCTCAGCTTATTATTATTGGTGATATGCTCTCCTTTTCTTCCCACTCCTTTTTCTATCCCGTGTTCTCTATTCTATTTGTATACTTTAAGACGTACGACGTACTGCATACAGCTTTTTGTTCTTTTATATCATACCTACACCTACATATATTTTGGTATGGTATGGTATGGTATTTTCTTTGTAAAAACTAAAGTGAGCTAAACAACAACACTTTAATCCAAGTAGCGGAGCGAGCGAGACGGAGCAACCATCTTAATTGAGATTTATGAAGACTCTTTCACACTCTCGATCATCTATGTGTGTTTTCTCCATACTTTTTCTTTTCTCTTTTCTCTTTTCCCTTTTTTCGCCTGCCTTTGTTTTTGACTTGTTTAGTTTTCTACAAAGCTTTTCTTTCTTCAACTTTTCCATTTTTTCATTTTTCCTTGGTGCTTACATTTTACTATTTATGTGAATGGTCAACGCGTTACATGTTTCATGTTTTATGATTAAAATGAATTTTTGTAGATAGATAAAAAAGGGTATGGAAATTTTTAATTTTGAACTCAATCTACAATACACAATATACGATATAAATTCTAGAATCTAGACTCTGGAGGTTCTCTGTCACTGGCGTATATTTTGTGTCGCTCCCTTAGGTTGGTTTTGTATTTCGTATTTTGTAGCAGAATTTGATGTGATTTGCGGAGAATAGCTACACAGTATAAGCTATACAGGGAATTTGTAAATGCGACTATCTTTAGACAGGAGACAGGAGACGGGATAGAAAACAGAGAACAGAGAATAGAGAAGAGAGAAGACAGAGGTAAATAATGAGATGCATGACAAACACTACGCCTCTCTCCGAATTAATAAGCTAGGCTCACTTTAGCTTGGCATGAGGATGTATCTACACAGCACAGAGTATTTACACTGGCAGAGTAACCATCGTAAAGGGAGGCGGAGGAGAACAGGATGAGAAACGATGATGAGAATTACGACCAAGAACTATGAATCTTTCGAGCCATAGAGTATAGAGTGAAGAGTGTAGAATGTAGAGGTAGAAATATCTGTACATTGTACGTGGTACGTGCTTCCAGCTGAAGGATTACAATGATAAAATAGCATAGTCATTGTGAATAATAGGGAAATGTATTATTATAATACACGGTAAGCTCTAGCTTCAGAAACTACCATATTTCACCGCATAATATTCATAAATACACTGGAACATGAAGCATTGAAACATAGATCACACAACTGTGTGCAGTGCACACTGTATTGAGATACAGTGTGCATATAGGATTGAGCACTACAATATCTCGAAAGACAACTGCCACGGCAACGGCAATGAGAACGGCAACAGTATTACAGTTTATGGCTCATTTTCTACGCTTCTACTGATATTACACGTACATTGTGTATGAAAATCCGACTCCGAATCAGAAATATCTATATTACAGATTACAGAGTGAGTTCAATAACAATCCCACAGCCTAAAACGAGTTTGCTAACTCAACTCAAGTGGATCGGGTTGAAATGGAGGAAAGTGGAGTGAAGTGGGCTGTCTGTTTTCGGTTTTCGGTTTAGCTGTTTGGTCAGGATTCGGGATGAGACTCACAATGGTGAGGTAATCAGTAATCAGTAATCAGGATCCAACAGATTAAATTTTGACTAGAAATATCTCCATATGATATGAGAAATTGTAGATAGATCTACAATCTAAAATCTAAAATCTAGAAATTAGAATTTACATACCACTGAGCAAAATACAAAATACAAATTCAAATACAAATTCAAAATACGCATAATTCTCCGTTTCAAAATTCAAAATTATTATTATGAATACAACCTTTGGTTTGATTGGGACTTTGTCCTTTGTATATTGTATAGTGTACAGCTTTTAGTAGTCTGCGTGATGTGTGATACTTTTGTATTTTATACAGTATATTGTGAGTTATAAATGTGTTGGATTCTCATTGCTTATTGTTTACAACTGCACAAAAAGTACAGTGGTGACTTTTTCTAGTTATTTTTTGTTATTTTTATATTGTGGATTGTGGATTGTGGATATTACTTGAGTGGAGACTCTAGACTCGAGGGAAGCTCAACCATAAACGTCTCATTTATCACCAGCAAACATATTCACATATATATATGCTTTACAATCTGCACAGTCCACACTCCACACAGATGTTGATACGTACATTGTACATAACTGTAGATTTGGATTTGGTTTTGGATTTGTATGAATAAATACTTTTTTACATTCTTCTCTGCACTGAAGACTCAAGACTGAAGACTGTAGGACTGTGGGAAAATCTGGTAGTTTGACTATTTGAATTGTATATTATTCTTTGTAGTGTAATGTGCAGATGCACACAAGGCCTTGCCTATTGTCGATGTCGATGATATGGAGGAGAATGTGAGGAAGTGAGGAAGCTAGAACGAGGAGCGATGGAGGAGCCTGACTCTTTTTCTTTTTCTTTCTCCTTCTCCATGTTCTATATTGATGTCGTCAACTTTTGAAATGGACTATCCTCGTAATTTATGACTACATTCAGGCTTTCCCCTATCTCCTTACTCCAAATCCAATGACTTCCGTTTGAAAAATCGCTCTCGCCCACACAAGCGACACACAACTTTTCCCAAAGAGTCTCCAGTCTCCAGTCTCTGTTTTCTATGTTCCAGGCACATTGACATGAACTATAGGAAAAACAGGGAAGAGGAACGAAAAGTATGTGCTGGGTTTTTTTCTCTATATTTTCCCTGTTCCCTCTCCGTGAATATTATACATGGAAAATGGAAGAGAAATGGACAGTAGCAAGTAAAATGTACAATGTACAAGGAGAATAAGAAGAAGAGCTATAACTAGAGGAAGAACTAGTGGAAGAGTACAAATGCATGTCGTTGACTGGTTTGGTTTGGTTTGGTTTGGTTTGCCTGGGTGCTTCGTCATCTCACACAAGAGAAAATTCAGCGAGGAAACTGAATAGAAAAGAAAAAATAGAAAATAGAAAATAGAAAAGAGGGAGAGAGAGAGAGAGAGAAAGAGTGACCGAGCAACTTTTCTCTTAGCGTGATCCTCACTCTTGTATATTTCCGTCCTTCACTTTTCCTCCATGAATTGGAATGGGTAGTAAATATCCTAAATGTGTCTTGTTATGAACCCGTCTGGAGTCTGGAGTTTGGATGAGAGGAGAGGAGTTTCCAAAAAATGGACACTTTTAAGGAGCCTCCAGATTGAAATGAAACAGAATAGAATGGAATAGGATGAAATGAAATGGAGACTGCCGGCGGAACTAAATAGGACCTTCTTTTTCTTCTCATCTCTCATGAGTATCATCATTATCATCATCATCTTCTTTGTCAGTATGATCGTGTTCGTGTTCATCAAATGGTGGTGGTACTTGGACGGAGACGAGGACAAAATGAAGCTTCTTTAAATCAAGACAGGCTCGTTTGTTTGTTTACTTTTCCCTCTCATACTCTTCGCTCAATGTCTACAGTCTACAATGTAATATGTAGAATATGTAGAGATTGAGATAAGGGTGCCTTGGTGATATTATATTATTATATTGTATTATTATACCTTGCATGAAGAGGAAAGAGTAAAGAGAGTAAAGAATGAACAGTAATAGAGTCTCATACTGTATTTGTATTTTGTGTACCCACTCTCTAAAGTCTACTCGGAAGAAGACAGAGACTTCATGGTCTCTGATTTCCTCCACTTCCTCCTCCTCTGTTTTATGATGGCAATCTCGTCAATATCACATTCTCCGTGAATGATTCTCTCTCTTACGTTGTTTATATATTATACACATACAAATATACGTATATATAATATAATATAAAGGTTGGATAGGTATAGACAATATACTTACACTTACACAAGTCCTCTGTTCTCTGTTCGCTGTGTACTTTCCATTGAGTGATCACTCACTTAATTTTGAGATTTTCTACTTTCTCTCCACTTTTGGGAAAGCTCCATCCTCTCAGTGTTTTACGTCTCAGGTTTCATGTCTTTGCATAAAATGAATTCAACTCTTGTCAAATTTTCAAACTTTCTCATACATAATAAACATGCATAGTACATAATACATTCTAATATTCTAATATTCCGAGATAGATCTTCATTACATTTTCATATTATCAAGTCTTTTTTATGTAAAACTGGAAGAGTTTGAGTTTGAATTTGACTGTATAAGAATATACTACTATGAAGAATGAAGAGTGAAGAGAGAATGGAAATATCTCATGAAGATGGCCACAACTTTTGCCATTACTTTCCTCAACTATCAACTATAGAGTTGGACTATAGAATTTTATGCAAAATATGAATGAATCACCGAGAGAAAGAAAGTGTAGTACAAAAGGGAAAAGACAGAAAAAAATGGAGGCTGGAGGAAAAACTCAACTTTGTCCATAACTTGTCCAGATTATATAGAAGTATTCGTACATTAAACATCCTTTAATCGTCATCCACAATCCTAATCCGCCCGTTCTTCATCCTAATCTTGTTTTCTATTTCCAGACCTGGGTTTTCCGGTTTCATATTCTTCATACTCTTCGTACCTCATTTTCTTGAGTCTCTGGATACTGGATATTTTTAGATACTAAATCCAAAGATTCAAAGCATATAAAAAATGTCTGTACTTGGAAACAAGAAAAGTATCAAGAAATTTGTGGTTGAATAATATAATAGTATATAAAGCTATTGCTACTAAAAACACAACAGAATTACTACGGGTAAAAACAGTAGAATTTTAAATTTCAAAATGTTTTAAATTTCTTAACCTGCCAGGAATTACAAAAACCGCACCCAGGATACAACAGAATAAAAGAAACAGATTGAATTTTTAAGGTTCAATCTTTTTTTCTACAATTTTTGTTATAATTTTCTGCAAATTCTTTGGGTTTCCTGTATTGTGTACTTATCTTTTTGTGGGCATTGTCCATTGAAAATTGAAACAGAAGGGAAACGGAAAATACTTTTAAAATTATTGAGTATTGAGTCCAAATAAAATCCAAAGTAGAAAAGTGGATTGAGCATTGAGCATTGAGAATTGAGAATTGAGCAACTAGGCAATTTTCTCCTTTTGAAAAAAGAATCTCCCCAGAATTCCATTTCCATAATATTGTGCATCTATTTTTTACTCCACATTCTGGATCCTGTACACCATAATTCAGGATCTAGAATTCAGAATCTAGATCTAGGTTGTACATTGTAGAGCTAAAATTATTCTACAAGTTGAATAGAGGCAGACAGAAGAGAGGAGCCTCTGGCTTTACTTGTGCTGTACTTTTACTTGTACTTGTACTTGTTTTGTCTACAGTTGAGTCTGAAAGTGAAAGGGAAGTGAGAAATTGAAAGCTTTTGTACCCTTAGAAAACCTTGTGGGAATAAGACAGTTTGATTCTATGGGGACCTTTTATTACGACTCTCTTTCTTCACTTCTACGTATATAGATATATCCATACAGTAGATTGTAAATGTATTGCAAATCCATTACATCTACATGAGCATACAAGAGAAACAGCAGACTTGTTCATTTCGTCTATTCACTAGGATAATTCTACTTTCTAAACTCTACAGTCTACACTCTGCACATTTCTATGAAACTCTGGATTCTGGATTCTGAAATGGAAAAGAAAGGCTTTAGTTGTACTTGTATAAAGTTCTAGTTAGGTTTTTGGGTGGGGTTTGGGCTGCTTCGGCTTAGGTTGGGGTGTAATGTAAAGTGACTCAAGTTACTTGAGTTTTCGGTCTGAAACGCTCCTTTGATTGACTTGAAAGTTTATTCAATTTCCCTCAATACATTGAATTTAACAAGTTGAATCTATATGAAAACAAGTGAGTGGAAACGAGAAACTGGAAACTGGCTCTTGACGAACGGGATCCAGAATTCTAGATTCTAGACTCTAGATTCTAGATCCAATAGATCCTGACAGCTCCCCGTCCTCTTCACTTTCTACTTAATAATTCGAATGGATTCTCAGCCTTTCTCTGTCTCTCTGCACCAGTCTCCTCTCTTGTTCGTCTTCTTCTTATTTCTTCTTCTTCCTCCTCTTCATCAACATCATCAGCACAACTACAACTGCATTATATAACTAGTAAGTGTGATTGTGATGAGCATCATCATGAGCATCGTGTCACTGCTGATGCCCAAGACGAAGAGGAAGATGAAGACGAGGTCTATTTTCTACACTCTACATTCTACATGGAGTGTCGAGTCCAATGAGATCCAGATTGAGATGACTACTAAATAAAAATACCATGAATCTAGAATCTAGAGTCTAGAAGATGCAAAATTGGAAATGGAAAGTGGGAAACGGGAAACGGGTTCTATAAGTGACTTTTAAAGTCGTTCTAAACTCTAAACAACATGATGAAGTCACGGAGGAGACAGACAAAACTGGAAACTATAAACTTGAAACTGGAAACTGGAGACTGGAGACTGGGATGTATAATGGATAATGGATGAAACAGCATAAAGGAACCCCTCAACTTTCCCATTTATCATTTATCCCATTCTGTTCAATTTTATTTAAACGCTTTAAATCTTGACTTCTCGCGGCTCAGGCGACAAATCAAAACGAGATTTTCTCCAAATGTCACTCCCATCACCATTCAACAGTCGAGTCAAGTCAAGTCAAGTCAATAGTCGACACGAAATTCTAAATTCTAAATTCCAAACTCTAAACTTTCATCTTTTCACTTCCCTTTCAAATTTCAAAGTTGATATCAAATTCAAAATACAAAAGCTCTAAAAAAGAACTTCCTTTTTTCCAGAGTCAAACGTAACGAGGACTTTATCTTTTTAATATGAGAAATTAAAGAAGACTTTTCCCAAAAGATGCTAAAATACATATGCAGTAAAAAGTCACAAGAAGTGAAACAGTCAAAACTAATTTAAGAAATAGAAAATTGGATAAAAATGAACAGCTTCAATTTCGTTCATTTTTCAGTTTTATTTATCATCAGTTGTCTCATTTTATTTGTGAAAACGATGAAAATTGAACTGCGGCCTGTGGTTCAAATTTTTTTTTTAAATGCAACCGTTTTTAATGTGGAGTTCGTGTGATTCAAAGGATGAAAAAGCTTTTATTCGACTAAATGATACTATGAATTTTTGTGTAGTTGAATCTTTCTTGTATTTTTTTCAAGGAGATTTTGGTGTGTGAAGAAGAAAATAGAAAATGTTTTATGAACTTAATAAGAGATATAAATGACCCTCATGTATCACTATTACAGTTTGTTGAAATGACATCAAAGGGTGAGAAATTGTTGATGATGTGCTAGATTTCCAGCTACAAAAACTACAAACTACCAACTACCAACACGTATTCCCAATTCCAGATTCCAGATACGTGCATTTCCCAGGGTCACACAAAGAACCAAGAACGAAAAATGAACGAGTAAATGCTGAATACATTACACATTACACACAAAAAACATTGCAAATTACTCTCTCTAAATTGTCATAAAAAGTGTCAACTTTGCAAAATAATTTACAGCTCAAGTGTTTATTACACAGCTTTTTATTTATTTATTTATTCAATGGCAGACAACAGAGGTCCATGAAAAGATTACATAACATGCATTTTTTTCCAAACAAAAATTCTCAAACATTTACAAATTTTACAAACTCTTGTGCGCAATAATCAAAAACAAATTGATCTAATATATAACAAATTGGTTCTATACAACTAAATTTACAAATTTTAATTCAAAAATAGAAGCGTTAATTACGTAA